>CAUYON010010348.1:0-15947 GCA_963573935.1 Arctocebus calabarensis | reverse complement strand
TCCACTCCCCTCGAGAAAGTGTTCAAGAATCTGGACTCCGTGGGGGACAGACCTCCAGACCTCAGGGTGAGAGTGGAGGGGAGTGCCAGGAGTTCCAACTTGCAGGTGGAGAATATATACAGTTTTATACCGCTATATGCCTGGCAGGAGGGTGCCGCGGCACAGGGGAAGGAGGTCCGGTTTTTAGAGGGTCTCTCCTGTGGGGTAGAGTGGGAAGACAGCCGAACTCTGCTCACTTGTTTGTATGGAGGTATGGCATATACTGCGAGCTGTTCTCTTGGGGGAGGGGACTCCCATCCGCTTGGTGATGTGCTCTGTACCTTTTATTTGTATCCTTGGGGTCGCAGGTCACTCTAATAGGGTTGATGTGCATTCCTCGACCTTGTCTCTTGGCTCAGCTCCAAACCGTTGGCTTTCTTGCTAAATTTCTGTCCTTTAACGTCTGCAGAAAGCTGGCTACAGACCGCCATCTTGGCTCCTCCCCCTGGGGATTTTTTTTGATAAAAGCTATTCTTACTAGAGATTGGTGATATCTCATTGTGGTTTTGATTTACTTTTCCCTGATGTTTAGATATGTTGAGCGTTTCTTCATATGTCTATTGGCCTTTAATCTATTTTCTTTTGAAAAATTTTTGTTCATGTTTTTTGCCCACTTTTTAATGGGACTGTTTGATTTTTTCCTTGCTGAGTTGCTTGAGTTCTTTATGGATTCTGAATATCAGCCCTTTATCAAATGTATAGCATGCAAATATTTTCTCCTATTCTGTAGGTTGTCTATAGGATGACTTTAACTTTCAGGTGTTTTTACATTGGTGGGTACCAATTATTCTTTTCCATGTATAGAACACTTTTGGGCATTTTCTCTAGGGCAAATTACCCTAGCATTGGCTTGTCTGGAAAAGACTTTATTTCTCCTTCATTTATGAAACTTAGTTTTACAGGATACAGAATTCTTAGCTGGCAGTTATTCTATTTAACAAAACTAAAAATGGGACTGCAACCCCTTTGGTTTATAAAGCTTTTGCTAAAAAGTCTGCTGTTAGTCTAGTGGATTTTACTTTGTGAGCTACTTGTTTTCATCTTCTAGATGGCAGGATTTTCTCCTTCATTTTGACTTTGACCTCCTGATGACTATGTATCATGGTGATGTCCTGTTTGCTATGAATCTTCCAGGTGTTTGATGATCATCTTGTGTCTGGATATCTAAATCGCTGGTCATACCAGGAAAGTTTTCTCTTATTCATTCCCTCAAATATCTTTTCCATGTTTTTACTCCCCCCCCCGATACCTCTGATTCTTATACCTGCTCATTTTACATAGTCCCATATTTCTCAGAGTCATTGTTTGTTCCTCTTTATTCTTTTCCTACATTTTTGATTGACTATGTTAATTCAAAAGCCTTACATTCAAGCTTTAAAATTCTTTCTTCTGTTTGTCTAATCTGTTATTAAAAGCTTCTGCTGTATTTTGAAAAATCCTAAATGACATTTTCCATTTTTTAAAGTTATATCTTTTCTTATGTTCTCTTGGACTTGTTTTTGAGTTTTTCATCAGTTCCACTCATCTTAATTGCCAAGCATATTCTGAATTCCCTATCTGACATTTTGATGATTTCTGTTAGGTTGGGGTCCATTACTAGAGACCTGTTGTGATCCTTCGGGAGTGTCAGAAGAGCTTGTTGTTGTTGTTTTCATGTTTTTAGAGTTCTTATGCTGGTTTCTTCTCATCTGAAACTTCCTCTCAGGCCAAGGTCAATAAGTTTGCTGTGTACCTATTCCCCTCTGTTGGAAATTCTCCTATTTAAGGAAAAAAAGTAGATGCCCCTGGATGGTGCAGTATGTCCTACTTGGGAGAAGGGCAGATGCACTGAGAGCCTGTGATGCAGTTTTTCTCCTGCATCACTCCTTCCCCTGTGGCTGTCACAGTCCAAGCCAGTGCTGAGGTATATTTATCAGGTGTGGTCATTTAGTCCACAGGCCACTACTGGAAGCTAGGGCAGAGGGCTAAGCAAGTCCCTTTCCATGTAGGCAGATGGCATGGAGTATGCCTTGTCTAGCTTCTCCCTGACATACAGCAGTAGCAGTGGTGGCTGGGTGAGGCTATTTAGGCTGTGACTCCAGCTGTGTCAGAGCTATAGGCATTTGCTCCACTGAGGTCCAGGTACAGTGGCTATACATGGAGGGGTGTGGCTACCAGCAAACAGGTCTGCGTGTAAGCGTGAAGAGCAGTGCCAAAGTGAGTGGGAAGCATGGGGTATGTGCTGATGTACATGTGGAGTCACTGATGTACATGGTGCATGGTGCTGCCAGACGCATATTGAGGCTGCCAGGATGCATGGCACACAGCCATGGTCGCTGGGTTGGTCTGAGGTGGCTGAGCAGGTCTGAGTCCCTATTTTTATGGAGCTTCCAATCTGGCAAGGAAAATAGACAAAAGCAAGCAAATGAATGATATGTGACTGACAATAATGGTAAGTACTATGAACAATATAATAAGACAGGGTAAGGAATTAGAGTATGAAGTGAGGTCAGAGAATGCCATTTTCAACAGGATGGTCAAAGAAAGCTTCTGGAAGGAGGTGACATTTAAACAGACACCTGAAGGAAGTATATGAGCATACCAAGTACTCATCTAGGGGAAGAGAATTTCAGTCAGAATGAACAGTAGGGTTTAAAATTCTGAGACTGGAATGTTTTTGGTGAATTGAGAATTCAGAAGTTCTTCATGGCTAAAGCAGAGCACTGGGATATATTGGTAGTTGAGGTTGGAGATATAGGCATACAGGATAGATAAAGTATAGTCTTGTTGGTAAGCTGTAATAAGGACTTGGAATTTTGTTCTAAATGTGGTGAGGTACCACAGGAGACTAAGAAGTGGTATAATTTGCCTTTCATTTTTTAAAGACTCACTCTTGCCTCTATGTGGCAAATAAAAATATGGGGGAGGGGTATAGATGGAAAAAATTGAAGTAGAATAGTTAGAGGTTACAAACGGGTGGTCTAAGCAGAAATGATGATGGTTTCTCCTAGGGTGGTAGCTATGGAGGCAGTGTTCAAGAAGCCAAGAAATACTTAGAAGTAAATCTCCATAATTGTTTGGACTGAAAATGAAATTAATAATAATCTAGAAGTAAATTCCAGATTATCTTCTGGAATAATATGATATGGCAGGAATAGGAGAAAGGGGACCAAAGGAAGTGAAAGTGATCAAAGACAAGATATAAATATGCTGTTTAATTCTAAGATTAAGGAGAAAACACATGTAAAACGGTGGTTAAAAGTTAAATACCTATGAATAGAATAAAAACAAGATGTAGAATTTCTAAGTTACTAAAATAAGAAAGAAGGCAGCTTAATTTTATAAAAGCTGAAAAAGATAAAAAGTAGTGAATATTATACAATCACAAGAATAAAAACAATCATAATAAATATAAATAAATTGAATCCCCCTAATAAAATAAAGGCTGTGTCTAATTTGCCTTTAAAAACCCAGTTGTATGCTTTTTAAAGGAGTAAGGAAAATAAACTTTTAAAATTATATAGGAACACAGGGTTAGAGTCAAACTCAGCATCAGAATCACCTAGAAAAGGCATTTATGTAAGAACTGGGAGTTGACTTTGGGATAAAGGGCTTTCTTTTTTCTTAAAGACCCTGGAAAGTCAAGCAAAGATGTTTGGCAAATCTGGGCACTAATCCTTGTGATTGCTTCTGGAAAACAAAATTGGATACTTGACCTCTTCATCACATTCATTTTTGGGCCTTTTCAAACTTAGCTTTTATTTATATATTTATTTTTAGTTTTTTAAATTGTTTTTATTATTAAATCATTGTTGTGTACATTAGTGCAATCAAGGGGTACAATGTGCTGGTTTCATATACAATCTGAACTATTTTCATCAAACTGATTAACATAGCCTTCATGACGTTTTCTTAGTTATTATATGAAGACATTTGTATTTTGCATTTAGTAAGGTTTGCCCGTACCCCTCTAAGATGCACTATAGGTGTGATCCCACCAATTACCTTCCCTCCACCCCAGCCTCATCCCTCCCCTCCCCTCAGTAGCCCCTTTCCCCATATTCTTGTGCTATAGTTGGGTTATAGCCTTCGTATGAAAGCTATAAATTAGCTTCATAGTAGGGCTAAGTACATTGGATACTTTTTCTTCCATTCTTGAGATACTTTGCTAAGAAGAATATGTTCCAGCTCCATCCATGTAAACATGAAAGAGTTAAAGTCTCCATCTTTCTTTAAGGCTGCGTAATATTCCATGGTGTACATGTACCACAATTTATTAATCCATTCGTGGGTCAATGGGCACTTGGGCTTCTTCCATGACTTGGCAATTATGAATTGGGCTGCAATGAACATTTTGGTACAGATGTCTTTGTTATAATGTGATTTTTGGTCTTCAGGGTATATACCTAGTAAAGAAATTATAGGATCAAATGGCAGGTCAATTTTTAGATCTCTAAGTATTCTCCAAACATTCTTCCAAAAGGAGTGTATTAGTGTGCATTCCCACCAGCAGTGTAGAAGTGTTCCCTTTTCTCCACATCCATGCCAACATGTCTGGTTTTGAGATTTTGTCATGTGGGCTAATCTTACTGGAGGTAGGTGATATCTGAAAGTAGATTTGATTTGCATTTCTCTGATGATTAAGGATGGTAAGCATTTTTTCATGTATCTGTAGGCCGAGTGCCTGTCTTCTATGGGATCACTTGTTCTTTTCTTGCTAATACATTTGAGTTCTCTGTGGATTCTGGTTATTAAAACTTTGTTGGAGGCATAATCTGCAAATATTTTCTCCCATTCTGAAGGCTGTCTGCTTACTATACTTACTATGTTCTTGGCTGTACAGAAGCTTTTTAGTTTGATCAGGTCCCAGTAGCGTACCTTTGATACTGCTTCAATTGCCTGGGAAGTCCTCCTCATAAAATATTTACCCAAGCCGATTCCTTCAAGAGTTTTCCCTGCAGTTTCTTCTAGAATTTTTATAGTTTCATGTCTTAAGTTCAAATCTTTAATCCAGTGAGAGTCTATCTTAGGTAATGATGAGAGGTGTGGGTCCAGTTTCAGTCTTCTACACATCACTAGCCACTTCACCCAGCACCATTTGTTAAATAAGGAGTCTTTTCCCCACTGAATGTTTTTAATTGGCTTGTCAAAGACAAAGTAACAATAAGTAGCTGGATTCATCTCTTGGTTCTCTATTCTGTTCCAAACATCTACCTCTCTGTTTTTGTGCCAGTACCATGCTGTTTTGATCATTATTGATTTATAGTTCAGTCTCAGGTCTGGTACCATGATTCCTCCTGCTTTGTTTTTATTTCTGAGTAATGTCTTGGCTATTCGAGGTTTTTTCTTATTCCACATAAAACAAAATATTAATTTTTTGAGATCTTTAAAATATGACAATGGAGCTTTAATAGGAATTGCATTAAAATTGTATATTGCTTTGAGTAGTATGGACATTTTAACAATGTTGATTCTTCCCAGGCATGAGCATGGTATGTTTTTCCATTTTTTAACATTTTCAGCTATTTCTTTTCTTAAAGTTTCATAGTTCTCTTTATAGAGATCTTTCACATCCTTTGTTAGGTAAACTCCCAAATATTTCATCTTCTTTGGCACTACTGTGAAAGGAATAGAGTCTTTTACTGCTTTTTGGCTTGGCTATTGTTGGTATATATAAAAGCGACAGATTTATGGGTGTTGATTTTGTAGCCTGAGACATTGCTGTATTCCTTGATCACTTCTAAAAGTTTTGTAGTAGAATCCCTGGTGTTTTCCAGATATACAACCATATCATCTGTGAAAAGTGAAAGTTTGATGTCTTCTGACCCTATGTGGATACACTTGATGACCTTTTCTTCCCTAATTGTAATGGCTAAAACTTCCATTATGATGTTGAAGAGCAGAGGAGATAATGGGCAACCTTGCCTGGTTCCTGATCTAAATGTAAATGATTTCAGTTTAACTGCATTCAATACGATATTGGCTGTGGGTTTGCTGTAGATGGCCTCTATTAGTTTAAGAAATGTCCCTTCTATACTAATTTTTTAAAGTGTTCTGATCATGAAGGGATGCTAGATATTGTCAAAAGCCTTTTCTGCATCAATTGAGAGAATCATATGGTCTTTATTTTTTAATTTGTGTATGTGCTGAATTTCATTTACAGATTTATGTATATTGAACCAGCCTTGACACCCTGGGATAAAGCCCACTTGGTCATGGTGTATAATTTGTTTGATGTGTTGTTGGATTCTGTTTGTTATGATCTTATTCAATATTTTTGCATCAATATTCATTAGTGATATGGGTCTATAATTTTCTTTTCTTGTTGGGTCTTTCCTTGGTTTAGGCATCAAGGTGATGTTTGCTACGTAGAATGTGTTGGGTAATATTCCTTCTTTTTCTATATTTTGGAAGAGGTTTAGTACTATAGGTACTAGTTCTTCTTTAAAGGTTTGGTAGAATTGTGACATGAAGCCCTCTGGTTCCAGGCTTTTCTTTTTAGGGAGATTTTGTATTGTTGATGCTATTTCAGAACTTGACATAGGCCTGTTCAACATTTCCACTGCGTTCTGGTTATGTCTTGGTAGCTGGTGTGCTTCCAAATATTGGTCAATTTCCTTCAGATTTTCATATTTCTGAGAGTAAAGTTTCTTGTAATATTCGTTATGGAGTTTTTGAATTTCTGAGGGGTCTGTTGTCATTTCGTCTTTACCATTTCTGATTGATGAAATTAGAGATTATACTCTTTTTTTCCTGGTTAAGTTAGTCAAAGGTTTATTTTATTGACCTTTTCAAAAAATCAAGTTTTCCATTTATTGATCTGTTGTATAATTCTTTTGTTTTCAATTTCATTTAATTCTGCTCTAATTTTGGTTATTTCTTTTCTTCTGCTCGGTTTGGGGTTGGAAAGTTCTTCCTTCTCCAGTTGCTTAAGATGTCCCATTAAGTTGTTAACTTCCTCTCTTTCCATTCTCTTGAGGAAGGCTTGCAGTGCTATAAATTTCCCTCTTAGGACTGCCTTCACAGTATCCCAGATGTTCTGATAATTCATGTCTTCATTGTTATTTTTTCCAAAAATTTGGTAATTTCTTTCTTAATCTCATCTATGACCCATCTGTCCTTCAGCATAAGGTTATTTAGCTTCCCTGTTTTTGTATGAGTATGCAGATTGCTCTTGTTATTGAGTTCAACTTTTATTCCATGATGGCCTATGAAGATGTAAGGAATAATTTCTTCTTTTTTTTTTAATTTGCTAAGGTTAGACTTGTGATCTAGGATGTGATTGATTTTGGAGTATGTTCCGTGGGCTGATGAGAAGAATGTGTATTCAGTTTTGTTGGTATGAAATGTTCTGTAGATGTCTGTTAAATCCAGATGTTGAATGGTCAAGTTTAAATCTAAAATTTCTTTGCTTAGCTTCTTTTTGGAGGATCTATACAGCACTGCTAAAGGGGTGTTAAAATCTCTGACTACTATGAAGCTGGAGGTAATCAAGTTGCTCATGTCTGTTAGAGTTTCTCTTATAAATTGAGGCATATTCTGGTTGGGTGCATAAATATTAATAATTGAAATCTCCTCATATTGAGTAGTGCCTTTAACAAATATGAAGTGTCCAACCTTATCCTTCCTTATTTTGGTTGGTTTAAAGCCTATTGTATCTGTGAATAGGATTGCAACACCTGGTTTCTTCTGCTTTCCATTTGCCTGGTGTATAGATGACCATCCATTCATCTTGATTCTATATTTATCTTTTAAGGTAAGATGAGATTCTTATATTCAGCAGACATTTGGCCTGAGTTTTTGTATCCAGTCAGCCAACTTGTGCCTCTTTAGAGGACAGTTTAAGCCATTCACATTAATTGAGAATATTGATAAGCCTTTTGAAAGTCTGGTGGACATTTTTAACCCTTTGGCCACTGTGGAAGTTGGAATTTGATCAAAAGTTTCTGAATGGGTTTACTTTTATGGTGGAGGATTACGCTGGTCATTATGGAAGATAGGTCTGAGAATATCCTGGAGAGCTGGTTTCGTTATGGCAAATTTCTTTAACATATGGATGTCATTAAAGTATTTAACTTCTCCATCAAAAATGAAACTCAGTTTAACTGGATGCAGGATCCTGGGTTGAAAGTTATTTTGTTTTAGGAGATTAAAAGTCGATGACCACCCTCTTCTAGCTTGAAAGATTTCTGCAGAGAGATCTGCAGTTATTCTAATATTCTTCCCTTTGTAGGTTATGGTTTTCTTACATCTGGCTGCTTTCAGAATTTTCTCCTTCATATTAACTTTAGTGAAATTGATTATGATGTGTCTGGGGGATGTCTTATTCACGTTGAGTCATGCTGCAGTTCTGAAACTGTCTGCTATCTGAATTTCAGAATCTCTTGGCATGTCTGGAAAGTTCTCTTTCATAACCTCATGAAGAAGAGACTCTGTGTCTTGTGAATCTCCTTCATCACTTTCGGGGATCTCTATGAGGCAAATATTGGTTTTCTTCAAATTATCCCAGAGCTCTCTGAGAGAGTGATCTGTTTTTGCCTTCCATTTCTCTTCCTCTTTAAAGGTTTGGGAGTGTTCGGAAGCTTTGTTGTCAATGTCAGAAATCCTTTCTTCTGCTTGCTCCATTCTGTTACTGAGGGGTTCTACTGTATTTCTCAGATATTTGAGGGCTGCAAATTCTTATCCCAGTGAATCAAAATCTTTGGTCATTTTGTCTTTGAATTCGTTCAATTCTTGAGACATCTTTTGGGTCATCTTTTGGATTATTGCTTGAAATTCTAATTCCATCTTTTCCTCCATTCCACTGTCTTATTTGCTATCCAGATTCTGAATTCGATTTCTGACATCCCAGCCATTTGTCTATGCAAGGGATCTTGTACTGTGTCTGCTTGTCATTCCTTGGAGGAGTTGATCTACTCTGATTATTCATATTGCCAGAGTTTTTCTGTTGATTCCACCCCACGATTGTTTTTCACCATTACCTCTGGCTGTCCTCAGAGTTGGGAAGGTGTCTCTCCAAGATTAGACCCCGGTGAGATCACTCTAATTTTGCAGGAACTTTGTAGGTAGTGACCCTGTGTAGCTCCTCTGGGACTTCCCCAGCCTGGAGTTCTGGCTGCGGGAGCAGCTCCAGAGTGTGACACCCCTGGATTCAGCAGTAGGGCACAGGATGGTGCACATGGTTCTGGGAATGCCAGGTGCCCAGTGACTTTGGCAAAGAGAGCCTATGGCTCCAGCAGTCTCTGGCCGGGAGGAGGGCTCCACTCAGAGGCAGAGAGGGTTCCAGAAGGAGGGCTCCAGTCCCAAAGCTTCTGGAGTCCCCCGCCAGACTGGTGGTGCCGGTGCAGAGGCAGGGAGGGTACAGGAGGGAGGATGCAGGTTGCAAAGCTCCTGGAGTCCCTGGCCAGAGGCAGGCATGCTGAGGCCCAGCAGGTGTGGGGTGCAGAGCTGCGCAGTCACCAGGGAAGTTCCTGGCTGGAGGCAGGTCTGCGGAGGCCCTGTGAGTGCCAGGCACAGGCCTGCAGGGTCGCTGGGGGAGTCCCTTTCTAGGGGTGGACCTGACCAGGCCCATCAAGTGCAGGGCACAGGACCACCTAGTCACTGGGGGAGTTGCTGGCCAGGAGCGGACCTGCAGAGGGCTGGCAGTAACCAGCAGAGTCCCTGGCAGAAGGCGGACCTGCAGGCTTGGGGTGTGGAGCCATGTGGTCGCCCAGGGAGTTCCTGGCTTGGGGTGGGCCTGCAGAGGTCCTGTGGGTGCCAGCCGCAGGCCTGCAGGTTCACTGGGGTAGTCCCTGGCCAGGGGCAGACCTGTGGAAGCCTGGCAGGCTTCGGGCGTAGGGCATGGGTCCTGTGTGGTTGCCCGCAGATTCCCTGGACAGAAGAAGGGAGGCTCGTTGCAGCCCCCCAGAGTCTTTTGCTGGTGGGGCGCTTGTTCCAGCAGACAGGGAGTGGGGGGCTCTGCTCAAGAACTTCCTCCCTCAGTCTCAGTGGGGTTAGGCTTCTCATTTGCCAGGTAAGGGGGGAAGGGTGTACTATAAGTTCAGAATGGTGGGGAAACCTTTAGTTCATTTTTTCTGCCTACCAAGAGAGTGTTCAGAGTCACATCAGGGTCACTCTGGGGAAGCAGAACCCACTTCCCACAGCACTCTTCTGTGGGGTGAGACAAGAGGTCCATAGTTCACCCGTTTATCTGTAGAAAACCCGCAGGAGCAAATGAAGAGAAAAAAGAAAGGAAACAGAAAAGCAAAAGACCCACAGCTTTCTTAGGGGAGGGAACAGATGCTTTTCCTTTCAGATGAATTTTGTACCTGAAGCTTGCTTTCTTGGAGTCGCAGCTTGCCTCAGCAGAGGTGACCTGCAGTTATCACTTCTCTCTTGGCTGGGCTCCTAGTCTTCAGCTTAATGGCACAGTTTCTGGAGGTTATTTTTCCTTTTGGACAGGAGCCTCTTTCAGAAGCTGCTTCCAGTGGGCCATCTTGCTCCACCCCCTTTTAATATGTAAGTTTATATGTTAATGTAGCTTTTAATATATATGTCTTGTTTTGTTTCACCAGTTGAGTACATTATTCACTGAAATAATATGTTTAAAAAATATTTGGGGAAGGTTACCACACATATATAATTATGTGATTTATGACAAAAGGTGCAATTCAGTGAGAAATGGAGAATCTTTTGAATATATTGCTCTGTATCCACGTAGAAAAAAATGAACCCTGACCATTACTCAAATAATACACAAAAATACTTCAAAATGAATCAAATATTAAATGTAAAGGATAAAATAAAGGCAATATTTTCTTAAATACAGAAAGTGCTAACCATAAAAGAAGAGATAGATAAAATAGACTACCTTAAAATTAAAAACTGTTCATCAGAGACATCATCATGAGAGTGAGAAAATAATCTACAGATTAGAACAAAAATATAAAACAACTATTGACAAAGGATTTATATACACAATATATAAAGCACTACCACAAATCAGTGAGACAACTCAATGTTTTTAAAAATGGACATAAAATTCAAAAGGAATTATAAATGTGGACATATAAATAGCCAACAAGCATATGGAAAGATCACTTCAAAGTCAAATACAAAATAAAAATTTTTTAAAATAAAAATGATTCAGTGGAGGGGCAAGATGGACAACTGAAGCCAGCCTCTGACAGAAGCTCCCATCCAGATGGAAGGATAATGCCCAGAAAGTACCTAATGAAGCTGAAGACTGGGAGCCGAGCTGAGAAAGTAGAGTGATAACTGCAGGTCACTTCTGCTGAGAAAAGCTGCAACTCCAAGAAAGCAAACTTCAGGTACAAAATTCATCCAAAAGGAAAAGAGTTTATCCTATCCCCCAAGAAAGTTGTGTATTTTTTTGTTTTTGATTTTTCTTTTTTCATTTTTTCATCATTTGCTCCTGTAGGTTTTCTATAGGTGAATGGTGAGCTTAGGATTTCTTGTCTTATCCCACGAGTGAGAACTGTAGGAAGTGGGGTTTACTTTCCCAGAGGGACCCTGTTATGACCCTGAGCTCCCTTGCTAATTAGAAAAATTGAACTAACATTTTCCCTGCCATTCTGAACTCCCAGTGCACCCTTCCACCCTTGCCTGACAAACCAGAAACCTAACCCCTGCAGAGACTGCAGGAGGAGGCTCATGAGCAGAGCCCCTCACCTCCACCGGACCAAGCACCCTGCCCCCAACCTTGCCTGGCCAGAGCCTCACCTCCCACCCTGCTAGAGCCACATCCCACACTCCAACCCCAGCGCTCAGCCCTGTAAGAGCCTCCCCACAACACCCTGCCCAGCCAGAGTTGTGATCTGAGCACTCTCCTTGCCAAACTCACTGGCAACAGGCACTGCTAGAACTGTGTGCAGCATCCCCCGCCCTGATGTGGGATCTGTGTACCCCACACTCCTGGAGCTAATCCTACAGCCAGATCTCCCTGGCTATGGCAGTCACCTGGGAGCAGCACAGGGTCATTTCTCACAAAGATCCAGCAATAATAGAGTGATCCTGCTGGGGTCTAATCTTGGAGAGATACCTCTCCAACTCTCTCTGAGGACTGCTGGAGGAGACCAAAACTTGTTCTATAGGGATACCAGTGCTGCAGAGTGGCAGGGGCAAAGGCGCAGTGGCTGAGGGAGAAAAGCATTTGCTGACTTGTTACCCTGAGGATTAGACTGATTCCAAGTGGAACACTCACCAGTGGCTATTGAGTACCCAAAGCAAGCAGGCCTTAGTTCCCCCAGCCAGCTGGTGGCAGAGGGTAGTGGCCAGGCCACAGGGGCATTGACCTTCCTTTGACTCTGACAGGCACAAAGCCCCGGCACATCTGCTTATTGGAAGGAGCAGGACCACAACCCTGTGGAGTCACTGGTCATTGGGTGTGAAAGAGGAGCAAAGTAGAGAAAGAGACACAGACCCTGGTTCAACTCTGCTACTGGGCGGGCCTTTCTGACTACACAGAGAACTGGAGTGAGCCAAATTTGAGCAGCCAGTAGACCTCCGCCATCTAGTTGCTGGAGCCCTTTTGAACTTTCCCTCTTGAGATTTCATACTGACTGAGTCAATTAGTTTGGAACTCCTTACCTGGGCAAATCACTCAAGGACCCTCTCAAGTGGAGCCCTGGTTGTGTGGTAATGGGAAGGGCTGATTTTTCTCTTCTAGTTGTTGTTCATGGGGTTGGGGTGTCTTAGTTGCTTGTATTTCTCCATAGCTAAGACTTCACCAGAGTCACTGATCCACTAAGATTGGACAAGAATCAGCTGAATACAAGACAGAGCCACCTAATCCCACTACACCAAGCAGGTTTCCTCAGCCTCAGACTGTAATACTGTATGGGTCCTTTGCAAAGCTATTGGGGAAAAAGCTGCAGTCATCAGTCCCAGATCCTTGACAAAGGGCTGGTTAACCACAACTCCAGGAACTCTTGATCCAATTTCACCTTACCTGCCCATCTAGCCAAAAGTGAAAAACAAACATGAGGTGGAATCAGCGGAAAAACTCAGGCAACATGAATAATCAGAGTAGATCAACTCCCCCAAGAAATGATACACTAGACACAGCACAAGATCCCATTCATAAACAAATGGCTGAGATGTCAGAAACTGGGTTCAGAAGTTGGATAGCAAGTAAGATCAACAGACTGGAGATAAAGATGGAATTACAATTTCAAGGAGTAATTCAAAAGATGTCTCAAGAATTCAATGAATTCAAAGACAAAAATCACCAAAGATTTTTGACACATTGAAGCAAGAACTTGCAGTCTTCAAAGATATGAGAAATACAGTAGAATCCTTCAGTAACAGAATGGAGCAGGCAGAAGAAATGATCTCTGACACTGAAGACAAAGCTTTTGAATGCTCCCAAATGCTCAAAGAGAAAAAATAGTGGAGATCAAAAACAGATCATTCTCTCAGAGAGCTCTGGGATAATTCGAAGAGATCTAATATTTGCCTTATGGGAATACCTGAAGGTGCTGAGGTTGCTGCGAAGGATACAGAGGTTTTACTTCATGAAAAAATCAAAGAGAATTTTTCAGACATGCCAAGAGATTCTGAAATTCAGATAGCAGACAGTTTCAGAACACCAGCACGACTCAACCCAAATAAAAATTCTCATAGACACATTATAATTAGCTTCAAAAGTTAATATGAAGGAGAAAATTCTGCAAGCAGGCAAATGTAAGAAAACCGTAACCTACAAGAGAAAGAACATTAGAATGATTGCAGATATCTCTGCTGAAACCTTTCAAGCTAGAAGAGGGTGGTCCTTGATATTTAATCTCCTTAAAAGAAATAACTTTCAACCCAGGATCCTGTATCCAGTGAAACTGAATTTCAGCTATGATGGAGAAATTAAATACTTTAAAGCCATTCACATGTTGAAGAAATTTGCCATAACTAAACCAGCTCTCCAGGATATTCTCAGACCTATTCTCCACAATGAACAGCACAATCCTCCACCACCAAAGTAAACTCACTCAGGAACTTTTGATCAACTTCCAACTTCCACAGTGGCGAAAGGATTAAAAATGTCCACTGGACTTTCAAAAAATTTGATACCCCAAATACTATCAGGCTTATCAATATTCTCAATTAATGTGAATGGCTTAAATTGCCCTGTAAAGAGGCACAGGTTGGCTGACTGGATACAAAACCTCAGGCCAGACATCTGCTGCATTCAAAAATCTCACCTTACCTTAAAAGATAAACATAGGCTCAGGGTGTAGGGACGGTCACCTATAATTCAGGTAAATGAAAATAAAAAAAAAAATCAGGTGTTGCAATTTTATTCGCAGTTACAATAGCCTTTCAACCATGAAAGATAAGGATGGTCATTTCATATTTTAAGGACAACACTCAATATGATGAGATTTCAATTATTAACATGTATGCGCTCAACCAGAATGCTCCTCAATTTATAAGAGAGACTCTAACAGACATGAGCAACTTGATTTCCTTTAGCTCCATAATAGTTGGAGATTTTAACACTCCTTTGGCAGTGTTGGATAGATCCTCCAAAAAGAAGCTAAGCAAAGAAATTTTGGACTTAAACTTAAGTATTCAACACTTGCATTTAACAGACTTCTACATTTCATCTTAACAAAACTGAATACACATTCTTCTCATCACACCATTGATCATCCTCCAAAATTGATCACATCTTAGGTCACAAGTCTAACCTCAGCAAATTTAAAAGAATAGAAATCATTACTTGTATTTTCCTGGACAATCATGGAATAAAAGTTGAACTCAGTAACAACAGGAATCTGCATATGTATACTAAAACAAGGAAACTAAATACCTCATGCTGAATGATAGCTGTGTTATAGATGAGATTAAGAAGGAAATTACCAATTTTTTGGAACAAAATGGTAATGAAGACATGAACTATCAAAACCTCTGGGATACTGCAGAGAAAGTCCTAAGAGGGAAATTTATATCACTGCAACCCTTCCTCAAGAGAATGGAAAGAGAGGAACTCAGCAACTTAATGGGACATCTCAAACAACTGGAAAAAAGAAGAACATTCCCATCCTAAACCCAGGAGAAGAAAAGAAATAACTAAAATCAGAGCAGAACAAAATGAAATTGAAAAACAAAAGAATTATACAACACATCAACCAAACAAAAAGATGGGTTTTTGCAAAGGTCAATAAAATAGATAAACCTTTGGCTAACCTACCCAGAAGTAGAAGAGTAAAATCCCTAATTTTGTCAATCAGAAATGATAAAGGCCAAATAACAACAGACTTCTCAGAAATTTAACAAATCCTTAACGAATATTTCATAAAACTCTATTCTCAGAAGTATGAAAATCTGAAGGGTATAGATCAATACTTTGAAACATATCATCCTCCTAGACTTAGGCAGAAAGAAGTGGAAATGTTGAACAAGCCCATAACAAGTTCTGAAATAGCATCAACTATAAGAAATCTACACCAAAAGAAAAGCCCAGGACCAGATGGCTTCACATCAGAATTCTACCAAGACATTAAGGAGAAACTAGTACCTATATTACATAATCTTTTCCAAAACATAGAAAAGGAAGGAATACTTCCCAACACATTCTATGAAGCAAGTATCACCCTGCTCCCCAAACCAGGAAAAGACCCAACAAGAAAAGAAAATTATAGACCAATATCTCTAATGAATATTGATGCAAAAATATTCAATAAGATCCTAGCAAACAGAATCCAACAATACATCAAACACACTATATATCACAACCAGGTGGGTTTCATCCCAGGGTCCCAAGGATGGTTCAATATACATAAATCCATAAATATAATACATCACATAAACATTTGTCCGTATGCTTCTCTCAATTGATGCAGAAAAAGTTTTTAATAATATCCAGGGTCCTTTCTTGATCAGAACACTTAAGAAAATAGGTGTAGAAGGAACGTTTCTCAAACCGATAGAGG
>CAUYON010010346.1:0-17661 GCA_963573935.1 Arctocebus calabarensis | reverse complement strand
TTCCTAGGTCTCAATTCCATGAAAGGACTGTATCCATTCATTGATACATTCATTCACCTTGCCCCTGGCGGAAGGGACTGTATTCATTCGTTTCCTGGCCAAGGAACCCATACACCTATATATACCCTGAGACTAAAGGCCTAAAGGAGGAGACGGGGAAAGATCGGGAGAGAAACGGAGAGAGCTTCTCTTTCCCCACTAGAATTCTCTCCCTCTACCAGGAGCCTTAATGTTTTCTGTATTTTTTTCTGTGAATAAATTCTGTCTTACAAAAAAAAAAATAATAATAATAAAAAAAAAGAATAACCCTGTGGTCTGAGGTGAAGAGGTTAAAAAAAAAAAAAAAGAGTTAGTGTGTGTTTAGGATTCAATTAATTTTTGACATCAGTTTTCCTTTAATACATTCCTGAGCTAGGCTTTGTTAACGCCTTGTTTTATCAACCCTTGCTATGTTCCTTGTTATCTTTTTCAGGGAAGGAAAATGCAGCTCAAAGAAGTTAAACAATTTGCCCAAAGTCGTTTAGCTCGTCAATAACAAGTTGGGATTCTAAATTCAGCTGCATGTGAATCTGACTCACAGCTATCATACCTTCTTCATGGCTCATTTTTGTGCCGTGTAAATTTTTCTGTTCCTTTTTTTTTTTCTTTGTGCTCCAACAGTAATCTTTGTTTTTCTTTCATCATAGTTTTCCATACTCTTGGTAGGCTTAATTGTGCATCATAAATGTAGAGTTATTTTATTAGTTTTTTTATGTTTATCTCATTCATAATAAACATCTATTGAATCAACATCTTTCATTGTCATCATTAATTAGGCAAAGTCCATTTTCCCTTTGCCCCCCAAACTAATTGCAAGTGATTCAATATGCTGGTGCACAATTTTCTTAATAATATGTGATATATGACATCAGGGGCAGCTGATCTATAAATGCTCATTCTTTCAAGTACAATATTCCCTTATCCTCTTTTGTCAAATGTCATTATTGAATGCTTTTCATTATTTTCTAATTGTCCAAATGTGTTTTATTCATTTTTATTGGCAAAGACAGGTTTAACTGAGGCAAGAGGTAAGGATATGAAACCTTCAGATTTATTAATAATTTTATGCACTCAGGTAATTAATATTTTTATTGTTATTTTAGTGATTATTTTCCAAACATGAATAGATATTTATAAATAAAACTATTTTTTTAAATAAGCTTTTACATGTTTCTTCAAATCCTTGTGAAATGGAAAAGAATTTCAAATTGCCCTTACTTATTCCAAAAAAATCAAGATTTTAAAAATGGGTCTTTAATATTCCTATCTTATTGCCCTGATGACATCTAGATGCTCAAGGGAAAGTGTTGTGGGTAAATTGACTTATTTATATCAAGTATATTTTATTAATATACTGTATTTGTTTCTTATATTTTAACATGATAATCACTGACATTTACCTTCATTTTACTTTGGAAATTTGGATGAGAATAGTTAAGAAACAAGTACCATCTTTCTGGGTAAGATCACTCTTTATTTTATTTTGTAGAGGAAATTTTAGAGACCTAAGAAAGACAACCAATCCTGTTCTCAAACTTTATATAAACTCACAATGATTTCACAATACCAGTGTTACTCCACAATAATAATAAAGTCTCAAAGTTGCTTTAGTGAAGGACCATAGGCTTGTTTTCACATTTATTTCGGTCGTCATTCTTTTTCATGATGATCCAGTTTGGGAAGAATTAATCAAACACCTTACTGTCTTCAAATTCTTCTCTCTCTCTCCCATTTCTTTGTGTTTGTTTTGTCTTTTTCTGTAAAGTTAGAGACTACATTGTATTATTACTTTGCTGCGGCTTTTTGTGCCATATTAGAATCAGAATATAAACTAACAAACGAAAAATATGTGTTTGTATTGTTGCTTTATTCACCGAACAAAATATAACTTAATACACACATTTTTAAATATTAGCTTATTTTCTCAGTGGTACTTTGATCAACATAGAGCCATCAAACCTTTGTATGTGGTACACAACCCCTTGATTTATGGACTGAATACCCATCTTTGGATTTCTATTTGCTAAGAACTTTCAAAGGCCTTGAGTAGTTGCTTAATAAGATTCTTATAGCACACTTGTGAAATTTAGGTGACTCCCGTGTTTTTGAAAAACTAAGTTCAAAGATTTTGGCAGAGAAGTACTGAATTGTATGATTGTCATTACAGACTGAACCATTTATGGCAGGATGTGTATAATACATCATATTATAAAATATTACTCATTTCTAATTCATTCCAAAAATACTTTCCTAAGCCTGCATATGTGATGGATGGCCTGAAACCAGGTATTCACATCTAATTATAAGAGTTTTTCTTTGTGCTAAAATGGACTCTATTTATCTATCTGTGCCATCAATCCATGCGTTTTTCTTTGTGTCTGTCACCGTACTACCTAAGCACTTAGCAAAGATATTAAATTAGCCAAAACGTGTGGAGTGGGATGTTTTCCCTGTCTTTACTACATTTATCTAAGCCAACCTAAAGCTAAGCAGACTGTGACTAATATTAGAAGCCTTATTCTTATCGCAGACAGAGTTGTTTTCATCTTGTTATTATTAATTGGTTGAATGCCAACACCGTATTCAGTACAGGACATAATTGCACAATATGTTCTTTCTCCTGCAACCTAGAAAGGGATCAACTGCTTTCATCTACTAACATTGATGCCAAAGTGATAAATGCCCCTCCATCCCCCCAGCTTCCTTTCCTGCCTCCTGGCCTTTATCTGCTTCCCTCACCAGTTTCTTTTGTAAAGAGACTCATTAATACTTATTTCTTCATTTTAGAAAAAAAATCATAGAAAAAAATTCTCCTTTAGCTTTCATTTTATTAAACATTCAGGTAAAAAAAAGCAAATATTTTCTGTTTTCGTATCGTAAGTATATGCTTATAGTTGCTATTGACACGTCTGAAAAACATCAGTATAGAAGTATATATTTAACTCAAGATTCCTACCTCAATTCCTGATGGTAGACAGAAGCTTAAAGGAAAAAATATCAACTAAATTACTTATTTACAGCAAGTAAATTTTCTTAGAGATAATATGCTGTATAGTTTTATCTGAAATGATCTAAAAAGTTATATATCATATATTAGATTGGGTATGATACATAAATTATGTTTATGATATCTCTACATACCCCAAGATATTTAGAGATAGATTTCTATACAATTCTGTTCTCTCAAAGAAGTTAATTTCCTTTTTCACATCATAGCCTATCTGGCTGTAGTATATCTTCTGGCAAAGAACACAAGATACTTGCATTCTTTACTTTCAGAATCTCTTTTCTGGAAAGTCTTTCTTTCTTTGTTCTTTTATCTTTTAACTATGTAATTCCTTATAACATCCACTTCAGTACATCTCAAATCTAACTAATATCAGTGAAAGTAGGAAAAAGTAAATGTATTAAAATTATTTTGTTCATCATTAACACAAGCAACTATTAACAGTTGTGAGTAAAAATAGTCGTGTCTATTAGTAAATCAAAATATATTACATTTGGCCAAATGGAAACAGAGACTGGACAAACACAGGGAAATCAGTGGGGTTCAAACCTAGAAAATCATGGAATTCAAACTTCATGCTAGATAAACCAGAAAACTTTGATATGGCGTTTATTCTAATACAAGTTACAGAAGTTACCCTTTGTTATTTATACTACCATGATATTCTAAAAAAATTAGCTTTAGTCATATTCCAGCAGAGTACAGGACCTGAAACAAGTTTAGTCAAGGAATAATGTGTTAATTAGTCTGTATCATTTTATTGAACAAAGGAAATATTATTTCACTATGTCATAAAGTCTCAAAGATATAAGACAAAAAAGATAAAGAATAGAAACATCCACAGACCTTTCTACATGTTACTTGATGAATAGATATGTAACTATGATACATGGTAGAAAGCATAAAAAGATAAAAAATTACAAATTGTTATGGATGTTCAGGAGAACATAACTCTCTTTGCTTTTGGGATCATGAAACTCTTCTATCTGAACTGAGATAAAGGGAGTAAATGCATTTTAACAAGTAGTAATATTTACAATCCTTCATGAAAATAGCAAAATTGACTGTTGGGTGAAGTAGTCATAAAATGACAAATGCATAAAACTGAATGCATGAAATTACAAACTTCATAAGAAAACAAGTTTTTTTGTTTGTTTGTTTTTTAATTGAGACAGAGTCTTACTTTGTAGCCCTCAGTAGAGTGCTGCAGCATCATGGCTCACAGCAACCTTTAACTCTTGGGGTCAAGCGATTCTCTTGCCTCAGCTCCCCAGTAGCTGGGACTACAGGTGCCCACCACAACGCCTGGCTTTTTATTTTATTTTATTTTATTTTTGAGACAAGGTCTTGCTCTATCTCAGGCTGGTTGAACTCCTGAGCTCAGGGCAATCAACACGCCTTGGCATCCCAGAGTGCCCAGATTACAAAACTTTTTAATTTAAAATTTGTGGAAGAAAATCTACTCAATTTGTTACATAGGTAAACCTATAAATTAGAATCTAACTGAAGTCAAAATATCTTTTCATATGTCATATTTCCTATATGTTTCAACATTTCATACAAATTTTGAGATACTAACAAATCTAAGTACAAAAATATTTGGGATTTTTTATTTGTTTTTAGCTATTTCAGAACTAATCTTTCTATTATTTCTTTCTTAGCTAAAGTGGGAGTTTAATAACAGAGATGATTGGCTTAAAATTTGCAGTTCTATTATCATTCTATAAAAACATTTTTCTTATATTTTGTAGTATTTTTTCAATAATGGGAAAGTGAAGGCACATGGATATTAGATCAATGTTAACTGCTTAATAATTCAAATCAATAAATCTTGAATGCTGAAAATATAAAAAGTTTCTCTTGCTCATATAACATTCTGGGCAGATGTAGGTGTCAGAAGTTAGACACTCTCCAACAAAATTATGCTGAAACACAGGTAGGAAATGCCCTGCCAAGGTTTACCAATACAAAGCTATAAGACAGAAAATAGATATACTATAGGTATATTTCTGGTTATATATATGTCCACTTATCACTTTCATTCGTGTTCTTCAAGGCAGAGGTCACTTCTGGGTTCATATCCAGTTGGATGTGTGGCTGAAAAGTACTGTATAGTTGGTACCCGGGTTAATGAGAAGAATGCGGATTTTGTTAAGAACAAAAATTCACTCTCATGGGCCATTCTTATTGTCTCCAAGTAACTATTTATGCCCAATGCCTCAAACAAAAGCAATCACTTGTTCTCTAAGGAAATCAATTCAAATTTATTTGCTTAGTGTCTTGGACCATTTTGTGCTGCTATAATAGCATGTCACAGGTAAATTTATAAATAATAGAATTGATTTGGTACATTTTTGAAGTCTGAGAAGCCCAAAATTGAGAGCTGGCATCCACTGAGGGCCTCTTGTACATCATCTTGTGATGGAAGGTCAAAGCCAGAAAGTGCACGTGCAAGAGTTGGATGTGTGTGTGTGGGGGGGGGAGACAGAGAGAGAGAGAGAGAGAGAGAGAAAATGTGAGCGTGCAGAAGTGGGTCAAAGGTCAAAGTCTTTTTATAACAGACTTACTCCTCTGTGGAGGCAGAGCTGTCTTGACTTAATCACACCTAAATGTCCCACCTCTTAATATGGCTACACTGGAGAGGAGGTTTCTAAATCACGCTTTTTGGGGAGGCACATTGAAACTATCCTATATTCAGTCTATACAGCTCAAAGTTCAAGGTCTCCACAGTCCCCCAGTTTGAAAACCTATAAACCAGAACAAAAATTTCCTTCCTCCATTTACCTCCCACTACCTAATCGAAGAATAGGAACAGAAGAGCATGCACACATCAAACCATTCATGTTTGGTTTAGGAAAGAAATGATGAGAGACATAATAGTGTTACTGGACACAGCCATCATAACATTCTACTGTGCAGACCCTCTGCCATTTCCTGGGTAAAATCCCTGCATTAGACCTGGATTCTGCCTCCAGTTTAAACTCTGTTACCTGTTACTCCCTGCTGCTTGCTAGTTCCATCCTTGGAAGGTTCCGTCTCGCCCACTGCCTTCGAGGACTACCTCTGAAGAAGTCATCAAGAATACCCCCTCCTGGATACCTGCACATCTTACATGATTTGCTTTCCTTTGAGGAGATTTGAGGAATCTGAGATTTGTTTTTTCTTGTAAGGGTTTTCTTGGGTAAGAACTAAGGAAATAAGTTTCCTTTCATGTTTGGATTTATTTAATGTTTGTTTCAAGGCAGTCCTAGGACCAGTAAATATATTCACAGCTTTTACTTGGCCAAGTTTTAAGTCTATTTATATTTTTTTATAAAATACAAAGTTGTATTTCTTTGCTTCTTTATTTTATCTCATTCTCTTAAACCATGGATAACAATAAAGGCTGGTGGCAAGGGAACATATACCCATTAAATACCTGATCTTTGCTAAGAACTATGTCCTCTATTACTTTTTTATTAGCTTGTTTGCATTTTAACTGAGATGCTTTTGTGGCTCTAAAATATTTTACACTTATATCTTTCTATTGGTTCTTCTAAACTTGGAAGATCTCAATTTTGTAAATGTTCCTTAATTCCTTTCAATTTTATTTGGAACTCAGCCAATTTATTGTTCAGCCATCTATTTCTTTTAATTCGTTGCTAAACATGACAGATTAAAACAATGTTTTCCATCATTCTGACCCTTCCCACCTCTTTCCTCTAGAACCACAAGCCTGGTAAACACTTAATTTCCTTTCAAATTTTTGCTATCAACCATTCTGCAAAGTGCTCTGCAAGAGTATAGAAGGACCCCTGGCTTTCCACCATCTTCAAGATTTGGTTTCCGTGTTTACCTTGGCACTGGCCACTGCACCCAGCTGGAGAGGGAACAGAGCCTGCGGAATCACCTAGGGAAGTCTGATGACGCGGTCCTGGAAGTGGTTCACATCTCCTCCCACATTCTGTTGGATACGTCTTAGCCACATGGTCATACTTCATCACTAGGAAGTCTGAAAAATGTAACCTAGCTGTGTTCCCTGGTCAGTCCCAGAGATACCCATGTACCTGGTGAATTAAATAGACTGGAATTCTGTTTACTGAAAACTTGCTTCATGATTCTTTGAATCACAAAACACAAATACATAAAACCAAAATATTTACCTTTTAGTAGCCCAGACTGAGCAATTTTTACATTCAGCAGTTTATAGAACTTCACAAACTCATTAATTTTATTTCATGGTAATTGTATATATGTCGCAGCAATTCTATCACTTCTATCAACATACCAGAAAATATCAATAAATAGCGACTCAATGATAGATTGCAGTAACTTCTTCTAAGTCTATAGAATTTCAGGTTTTATTACTCATTCAAATAATTACAGGTTACTGAAATAATGCATATTGGTTTTCTGTTCAAGTATCATCATCTACTTTTGAGACTATCCATATTTTCTTAAGAAGAAATATCTTACCCTTCAAACTCCTTCTGCGTAAGCTGAAGAAATTATTCTTTAATATGAAGTCCAATTATAGCAGAAATAACATTGCCAATTATTTTAATTTAGTTAGATTACAATTTCAATTTAGATGTTCAAAGGAAAACCTTCATTATAGCAATGAACTCTCATTCTGTTGGTATAAAGGATATTCCCGATAAATTATACCTTTTGCTTCATTAAAAATGATTTTGAAAACTTTTAGACCAGTGGAAAGTACTATTCAGTTTCGGTTAATATGAAATAGGCTTTTAAAAGTGCCATTTTTCTGCTTAACAAAATCAATAGTTTTTAATATATACAATAAGCATAACCTGCTTCCATTTCCCAATCAATAAAATCTTCTCTTCCTTCATGATACTCACTTATCTTGGAGACAATGTGGCTATTTGAATGTTAATATGCTAGTGGATTCTAGCTAGCTCTTTATTTAATTTTAAATCAGCAACATATTCTTCATTTTACAGCATTTTACTTTCCATAGAATTCATCTGGTTAAGAAAAAGATTATCTTATAAAAATAAAATATTTACCTTGCTACTATACTTAAACAGGAAAAGGTTTCAGATCCTTATAGAAATTCCACTTGTTGGTAATTGGAAGCATGGTGCCTCTTTGCCTGAGTAGCATGATAATCAGCTGCACTGCATTTAGACGAGTAAACAAAATGCATTCTGTATTCATTACACTTTGTAAAATTTCAGATAGATATGAGGGTACGAATGTTTAAGTCACGTTGTTCTCATTTCTAAGGTAAAGTTCACCTCGCACTGTGCACTAGGTGAGATCGCCAATCACTCTCCTTCTTCCCCTCCCCCTCAGTAGATTATACTTGTGTTTTTCTGTCATGTGGGTATGCAGTTATTCATATATTGTTTTCATATTATTATTAAAAATGTGTACAGTAGACACATTTTTCCCCATTCTTGAGATATTTTACCTAAGAAGACTGTGTTTTAACTGCACCCAAGTAAACACAAAGATGTAAAGTCTCCATCTTTTCTCATGGCTGAGTAGTATTCCATGGTATACATATTATTTATGGTGATTACTTCACGGTGATTGAAACCACAGTTTGTTCATCCATTCATGGACACTGGAAGGCTTTCCTATCTTGGCAATTATGAATTGAGCTGCAATAGATATTCTGGTGAAAATGTCCTTTCATAAAATGATTTTTTGTTCTTCTGGGTAGTTGCCTAATAGTGGAATTGTGGGATGAAATGGAAGGTCAACTTTTAGTTCTTTGAGAATTCTCCAGACTTCTTTCCATAGAGTTGCATTGCTTTGCAATCCCACCGGTGGTGCAAAAGTGTTCCCTTCTCTCCACATCCATGCCAGCGTCTACGGATTCAGGACTTTGTGATGTGGGCTAATCTCATTGGAATTTGGTGATATCTAAGAGTGGTTATGATTGGCATTTCTTCGATGATTAGGAACGATGAGCATTTTTTCATGTGTTCGTTGGTCATTCATCTGTCATCTTAAGAGAAGTTTCTGCTCAAATCTCTTGACTGCTTATAAATGAGGCTGTTCACTCTTTCCTTGTTCATAAATTTGAGTTCCCTGTTGATTCTACTTATCAGCCTTTTTTCAGATTCCTAGCATGCAAATATCTTCTCCCATTCCAACAGATATCTGTTGGCTTTAGTTGCTGTACCCTTAGCTATGCAGAAGTTTTTAGCTTGTTACAATTTCCTCTTAAATAACATTTGTTAATTATAACTTATTTGTCACTGTTACAGAGTAGGATGTACTGTAGACAGTGTACATGAACACAAGACATCTGCTAGCTCCATTGAGGTCAGAGAAATTCCATCTCTCTATTTTGCTTTTCATTATAGTATACTGACTTATTTTATTAACTGAGTTTTGAAAATTTTTAAGTATTTTAAAGCAGCTACTTAAATATGTTTAATTAAGATATTAGACAGAATTCATTACTTATATGCAGTCTTCACCATAGAAAAAATTTAATCATTACAACGTTTATATATTCTTGTGTTCTTGTATGGTGGAATACTTCCTTATTATTTCTATAGCATATTTCTGTATTTTCCTATTTTGGAAGTATATCTAATGGGTATGTATGTAGCACTTAAAATTAAATGTGTTGTCTGCTAGGTATATTATATTACATAAACTGAAGACTGTGTAAACTCAGTATATAGATGAATAAAGTGTGTGGTCTGGAGAGATTAGGTAAACTTTTCGGATAATACAATTACCTTACAAGATAAGAAAGTACACAACATCTCTGCATCTCAAGTTGTTACTCTTTTTATGTTATTCATCCTTTTTCTAATGTAAATATATATATATATATATATTCTTTTCTTTTTTTTGAAACAGAGTCTCACTCTTCTGCCTCAGGCTAGAATGCCACTGTATCATACCTCACAGCAACCTCAAACTCTTTGGGCTCAAGCTATTTTCTTGCCTCACTTTCCTGAGTAGGGACTACAGATGCCCCCCACTGTGCCCAGCTAGTTTTTCTATTTTTAGTAGAGACAGGGTCTCACTCTTGATCAGGCTGGTCTTGAACTCTTGAGCTCAAGGGATCCTTCTGCTTCAGCCTCTCAGAGTGCTATATTTATAGCCATGAGCCACCTTGTCCAACTGAATGTAAATATATTAATTCGGAGAAAAATAACCCTACTTTAAAAATGTATTGTTGAATTTCTTGCCTGATTCAGAAGCAATTTACAGATGAATACTGGAAAAAGACTGATAGTTATAAAATTATTATTATTATCATTCATAAGTCTATGTTGGATGAGGTGTTTTTAATATAGATGAAAATAATTATTAATCTCTCGTACCCCTAAAAAATGTTTACTTAACAAAAATGTCTTTTTTAATATTCTAATTTTCTTCTTATATTTACCAAAAGAACCCCAGTATGATATTAAAGTTGTCTCACGAAGAGCTTTTACAAATGTCAGGAAGGGACATTTGCTAGTTGTCATAATTATTCAGGGATGTTATTGTTATTGTTATTTAATGCCTGAGGATTCAGAAATGATAAATATGTCTTGATGCATGAATCAGTTCCATGTAAAAATAAAGCACCAGCTGAGAATCAATCTATGATGAGTAGTAGTGTCATTTTTTGAAGTACTAAGTATTTCAGATCATGGATAGGAGGTCCTTTTTCGGGTCAAGGACAAAGAAAAGAGAAAGATGCTTCCTGTTTTCTGAGAAAGAGATCTAAAAAGATGGGAGAGACAAGAGTTGAACTGGAATTTTTTCTTTTCTTTTTCTTTCTTTCTTTCTTTTTTTTTTTTTTTTCTTGCAGTATTTTTGGCCGGGGCTGGGTTTGAACCCGCCACCTCCGGCATATGGAGCCGGTGCCCTACTCCTTTGAGCCACAGGTGCCACCCAGAATTTTTGTTCTCGTCCAAAATTTGCCACTAATACAACATAACTCATGAATAGATAACTTAATATTGTCTTTTTTCTCCTTTAGAGAATAGGGAGATGGATATTCATATTCCTTTTTGTTCCTTTTTTCTTTTCGTTATTATGGTGATGGTTGTACGACTGTGAATATACTAAAAATTATTGAATGTATACTTTACATGGCTAAATTGTATTGCCAAATGCAAATTATATCTCATAAATCATGTGTGTGCGTGAAGAAAAAGTTCATTCAATTTTTCTGTCTGAGAAGAAGTTGCCTCCATTATTTCACCAACCAAATCTATCACCTCTTAGGCACAGTAAGGAGAGTAAGAAAAGTTCACCACTTAACTTCCCCATAACTATTCCAGTTATAAATGTCTAAAAAATAAAAGTGCCTCATTCTTTATAAACTCTTGGTGAATTCTGCTTCGCATAAAAAGTAGAAGAGAAATAGCAAAAGAAAATACATTTTTGAGCACTGTCAAAATGTGAATCTGCCCCATATTAATCATTATAAATAAATTAGATGGTTATAAGATATATCTATATCTACATCTAGACATATACCACTTCATTTAACCATACAGTATATAGTTGGAGGAAGAGGGTATTACCTGCATACATTGGGAAGAACCTGAGAATAACAGAGTTTAAGTCATTGTCACTATTTCATAAAACTTGTTAGGAATGGAGCCAAAAAGAAAATCCAAATTTCTCGGACTCCAAAACTGGAATTTATAGACATCTTCTACTGAAGACTATTATATAACCCAGAACTGAAGTGGTTTGGATAATCTTAATTAGGAAGATTTTGATACTGAAGAATAAAGCTAGTTTCACAACCATATTTGTGTTTTGGTGGGCAACTAATAAAAGAAAACGTTTGCAATTTATAACTTGAATATGTCTCTCATGGTCATATGATGTGCTGGTCTCATTCCCACCTCCACCCTACCCTCCCGTAAGTAAAACATTTCTTGTAGATTATAGTGCATGTGTTTGCATTTGAAATTAGAATAATGACAATAGATTTGTTTTGTTTTGTTAACTTTAATGTCTGTGATTATTCATTATTAAAATTTAACATAAGTGCTGTTAATTTATAGAACTTCTAACAGTATGGCTTTGTCATATTAATTTATCTGCAAGGAAATTAATATGATTGGTCTTTTTTGTATATTTCTTTTATTAAATCTTAATGAATATTTTTGGTTGGATATCTTAGCAATGCCTTTTATTATATCCCTTCCATCACTGCTCTGTTTATCTTGGCAATAAAAATACCTTTTTAATCAGAAGACTTATTCCAATTTAGAGTATTGTTTTCTAAAGCTAACATGTATTGGGGTAATTCTTAGCCCATTTAAACTGCTATGAGAAAATACCCTAGACTCAGCAGTTTCTAAGCAATAGGTTATCGCTCACAGTTCTGGAGGCTGGAAAGTCTAAGGTCAAGACATCAGCAGTTGTTTTGTCCAGTGAAAGCCTACTTTCTGGTTCAGAGATGGCCGTCTTCTCATTGTGTTCTGACAGGGTGAAAGGGTAAAAGTTGTCCCTGGAGTCCCTTTTATGGGGCACTGATGCCATTCACAAGAGCTTAGCCTCTGTATGACTAAACCACCTCTCGCATAATACTTGTTACTCTCTCTTCTTCTTTTTTTGGGGGGGGGGGCGGGGAGAGACAGAGTCTCACTTTATCGCCCTTGGTAGAGTGCCGTGGCATCACACAGCTCACAGCAACCTCCAACTCCTGGGCTCAGGCAATTCTCTTGCCTCAGCCTCCCGAGTAGCTGGGACTACAGGCGCCCCCACAATGCCCAGCTGTTTTTCTGTTTTTACAGTTCGGCCGAGGCCAGGTTTGAACTCGCGACCTTCGGGATATGGGGCCGGCATCCTACTCCATGAGCCACAGGCGCCGGCCCCATCTCCCTTCTAATACTATCACCTTGGGGGTTAAGATTCCAACATTTGAGTTCCGGGGAGACATAAACATTCAGTCCATTGAAAAGTGACTTTGAAAAGAAAATAAGAATCACATACAATATAAATGGAATAATGACGTGTTTAACAGTGTTTACATCAATTTGGCAACAATTTACAAAGTCTGACAATTAAGTTTGGGAACTTATCCTAGAAGTGCTACACATCTTGTTGCTGACAGTCACTGTGGTCCCCAGCTGGCCATGGGGAGTACTCCGAAGGTGACGCAGTGATTGATACTCAGTGGTGAAGTATGTAGCAGTTTTTCTAGAATGAGTTCATGGATTATCTGACCTCAACCTTGTATGTACATTTCAGCTTGCTTAATATTTTGAGTACTGGTGGGAGAGACAAGGAACCAACATGTGCTCATTCTCTGATCCAGAAACTATATGAACTCTATTTTATTGAACACTTCAAGAATTTGCTTATAAATAGATAATTGAATTTTTCAGATGTGGAACTTGAATGAAGGTAATATTTAACTTACCTAAGTGGCAAAAGTAGTGAGTATTGGAATTGGGATTTGTGTCGGATAATTCTAAGACACTTGGGCTTTTTCAATATCCACAGACACCCCGGCTTTTGCTCTTCATCTCCCGCTTCCCTCAGCTCCCTAATTGGATCTTCCCTGAAGTCAGTCTTATATTTGTAAAAGTGAGGCCTTTGGAAGCAGACCAGGGGTTGAAGTTCACAGATGCTACTTACTAGCTGCGTGACTTTGAAAGGAATGGCCTAACAATTCTTAGACTCAGTTTCTATATTAGTCAAATAATGGAAGTAGTATCATCGAGTTAAAGAAGGTCATCATGTATATTAAGAGCACCAAATATAAATTATTTAGCAGACTTTATGCCACATGGTATATATTTTAAAACTTACGTTGGACATAAAAATACTATTTTTGAATTAATTGAATTTCATTTTATTCATCTATGCCATATACTACACCTGTAGAGCAAAATAAGACAACTGAGAAGAAACATATTAAAATAAAAAAAAAAAACACAAATGTTGTGTCTGTTAGAGTCCATTTCAGGGAATTGAATAACTCCATATGTTTGAGCAGAAAGGAATTTAACATAGAGTATTCTGATGCTTACAACGATCTGGCAAGGGCCAGAGACAGTCTGCGGTAAGCATGCAGCCAGGAAGACGATCATTGTCATGGGTGTTGCAAATGTCACTAATCCTGGTCTTACCCCAGGTACTTACTCGCAATTGGAGCACAGAATCTGATCATTCTTCTCCTGTCCCTCCCCAATCTTTTTTTCTACAAAAAAAATACCTGCAGGAAGACAGCCTCAGCCTTCCTTCTGTCTTCAAATCTGGAGCCATTGCTCTTTCTTGGAGAACCTAACACCAAAGACAGAAAAGAAGGCTCCTAGTAAAGTAGAAATGACCAGAAAGATAACTGACAAATGGGAAGAAACCACTGTTTTTAGCCACTTTTGTGATTTCTCAAACCGAAGCTTAAAAGGTTATTTGCAGTCGTCTCTTACTTTTTACTTCTAGTGATCCTTCTCCAAACTTCCACTGTATGGTTGTATATTTATCATGGTGGAAAATATGAAGGTGTTACATTCAGATTTTCTAATAATGATTTTTGAAAGCTCACTCTTCATGGTTCATTAATTACAGTATTATTACATATTAATTACAGTATTTTATATATATTGCCAAATCACCCATCAGATTTAAAAGAACTATGACTATTGCAAAGAAGTTATACTGTTATACTTTGCATTAAACTGTTTCTTTCCCCCAAATATTTCAGAAATAATTATCACAGAATGTAATTCTTTTTTTTTTTTTTTTAATTTTTAATGCGGGCTATCTTTTAGTAGTGACACCACTTCAGTGTATAAAGTCAGACACTGAAGTTTGCAAACTCATTCTAGGAAAATTGCTACCTACCTCATTGCTGAATATCACTCTGGTGACCTGGGAAGTATTTCCTTAGGAAGCCAAGTACTGATGTCAGCTCCTGCTCCACCATTCAGAGCCATTTGGGAACTCTTTTTTTCTGGAATGGCCATGAGAGCTGTCATCATATGAAGCTCTGACATCTAAGTTACAAACTCAGCCTAGAGAAAATGCGTTGAGGCATGGAGTAGGCACTGGTGTCAGGAGAGCGTTTCTGAAGAGGGGTACTCGGAGAGTGCCGTGGTGATATTCAGCAATTAAAAATGCAGCATGTTTGCTAAGATGAGTTTGCAAACTTGATTGTCTGACCTCATACATTGTACAGGTTAAGCTCCAGCTGGTCTTTTGTTGGAAGCTTCGGTAATATTCACTTCACTGTGTGTGACTGTATTTTGAGGCTAGTCATCATCATTTGTGAAACGTACAGCAACACCAGACACTTCACACCGCCAGTTTAGTTTGGAGATGATGTCACTATACAGTAATGCTGGACTACTTCTATTTTGGCTCCTTTTTCATCACTGTATTAAAGTATTATGAAGTATAGTTTTGTGAAAATCTGAATTTCTGACACCCAAAGGACATGCAATGAAGGGAGATATTTTTATTCTATTTAACAAATTTCAGTTTATTAAGGCTATCAAATAAATACTTGTACTTTAATGCAATAGATATGCTAACTGAAAGAAGTTACCAATATAAAGCAAACGCTTTGAGAAAAATGATCTTGAAAAATGGTAAGATTCTTTGGCCAATTTAGACTGTTCAGTCTTTTGTCTTGTATTTTGGTTTATGAACTGTTTTGATGATTTTTGGAACCCTAACACAGAGGATCCTTTTAAACATTTTGCAGCCACTTAATGTAACTTAAGTCGATTATACTTAGCATTTAATTATGTTACTATCAAGAAGTATGAGCCTTAAATACATCAATAATAATGTCAATGTTGCCAGACAATCTTGCCCTGCTTCTGTAGTACTTCTAGTTTCCCACACTGTAACATGATTGCTCAACAATCTTTCCTCCAACATCTCAAATATCTCACTAGCTCTTTCAATAGAGCCTTTTCATCTAAAAAACTGCATTTGCATTGAAAAGATATAAGTAGGTAGGTAAACTAATTCAACTTTACATGATCAAATTTGACAAATTAATGATATTTTACCTATATCTGCTTTCCTTCCTAACATCTCAACATCTAAAGATGTTTCCTGACAAATAATTTGTACTTTCACTTTTCCCATGGATTTGTGGTGGTAATTTCTCCTTTTTCTTCTCCTCTGTTATTCCTCGTCCTCCTTCTTTGACATTTCCATCATTATCCTCACTGTCATCATCATCTTAATAACTTCTATTCATTTGCTTGCTATAGACCAAATTTATACACATGTGCACACACCAAAAAATTTTTTTATTCAATTCTCACAGCATTGTGAGAATTTTATTGTGAGTCATAATTTTATTTTACCAGTTTAATAATAATGAACGTTCTGAATTCCCTTCATAAGATGTTATCCCCATCTTAATGCAAGTGCACCTTACAACAGAAAGATTTTAAAACAGAAAACTCTTTGAACCCTGTGTCCTTCCATTTTCTCTGACTTTAGCAAATTTTATCTCATAACAGATGCCTTCAAGAGTTCTAACCCTTTTCTCATTGTGTCTGTAATAAAATCCAGAAAGGCTTTATTCTCACCACCTCTCAAAAAACTCTTGAAGGAATCGGCTTGGGTGAATATTTTATGAGGAGGACTCTCCAGGCAATTGAAGCAGTATCAAAGATACACTACTGGGATCTGATCAAATTAAAAAGCTTCTGTACAGCCAAGAACATAGTAAGTGTAGCAAGCAGACAGCCCTCAGAATGGGAGAAAATATTTGCAGGTTATGCCTCTGACAAAGGTTTAATAACCAGAATCCACAGAGACCTCAAATGTATTAGCAAGAAAAGAACAAGTGATCTCATCTCAGGATGGGCAAAAGACTTGAAGAGAGACTTCTCTAAAGAAGACAGGCACACAGCCTACAGACACATGAAAAATGCTCACCATCCTTAATCATCAGAGAAATGCAAATCAAAACTACTTTGTGATATCACCTAACTCCAGTAAGATTAGCCCACATAACAAAATCCCAAAACCAGAGATGGTGGCGTGGATGTGGAGAAAAGGGAACACTTCTACACTGCTGGTGGGAATGCACACTATTACGTTCCTTTTGGAAGGATGTTTGGAGTGTACTTAGAGATCTAAAAATTGACCTGCCATTTGATCCTATAATTCCTTTACTTTAGGTATATACCCAGAAGACCAAAAATCACATTATAATAAAGACATATGTACCAGAATGTTCATTGCAGCCCAATTCATAATTGCTAAGTCATGGAAGAAACCTAAGTGCCCATCGATCCACGAATGGATTAATAAATTGTGGTACTTGTATACCATGGAATATTACACAACCTTAAAGAAAGATGGAGACTTTACCTCTTTCATGTTTACATGGATGGAGCTGGAACATATTCTTCTTAGCAAAGTATCTCAAGAATGGAAGAAAAATTATCCAATATACTCCGTCCTACTATGAAGCTAATTTATAGTTGTCGTGTGAATAGTATAACCCAAATATAACACAAGAATATGGAGAAAGGGGCAAGGATAGGGAGCGGACAGGGGAGGTTGGGGGGAGGGAGGGTAATTGGTGGGGCCACACCTACGGTGCATCTTAGAAGGGTACAGGTGAACCTTGCTAAATGCAGAATACAAATGTCTTCATATAATAATGGAGAAATTGCCAGGAAGGCTATGTTAATCAGTTTGATGAA
>CAUYON010010339.1:0-74732 GCA_963573935.1 Arctocebus calabarensis | reverse complement strand
GTGGCATCACAGCTCACAGCAACCTCCAATTCCTGGGCTCAAGCGAGTCTCCTGCCTCTGCCTCCCAAGTAGCTGGGACTACAGGCGCCCACCACAACGCCTGGCCATTTTTTGGTTGCAGCTGTCATTGTTGTTTGGCGGACCCAGGCTGGATTTGAACCCGCCAGCTCAGGTGTACATGGCTGGCGCCTTAGCCCGTTGAGCCACAGGCACCAAGCCTATACCTCATTTTTTAATAGTCAGTTTTTGACTCTTCCTGTCATGTCTGGGAGCAGTTTGCTAGAGTCCTGCTCCTAGAGGCAAGATTTGCAAGTCAGCTGGTCTTATACCAAGGCAGGTCAGATGATCACTGGCTCTAGCTACATTGACAAGCCATTACATTGGCAAGTAGCTGAGTTTACTCTAAAGGTTGTCATCAGGTATTTCTGAAAAGTGTAAGAATATACTTGTTAGTGTCCAGCCGGTTTATTTAGCCAAAAACTAGAGATATTAATACAAATACACAAGCAACACTGACTCTCTTTCCTCTCCCATGTGGACTATGCCTCAGTTTGCTTAATTGCCAAAGTATAATTTTCTTTGCTCCTTTTGACTTACTCATATTGGGCTGGAAAACAGATCTTTCGTTTGTCTCTTTCATTCAAAAGATAACTCATCTCTATATAGAAAATATTTTAAAAGTGCAGTAGTATTTCAAAGCCTTCATCATTATTTTTCAATTGTCAGAGAAACTAAAATCTGGCAACCCTGCAGTCTATGAGCCTGGCACAGTTTCCAGGGCACTTAGCTCTCATGGGATGGTCATTTCACTGCAGACCAAATCCCTCCAGCCTCTGCCCTCCCACACACCTGATCGGAGGACAGAATTCTTATTTACATTCTGGGGCTTTGCAATGCCTTCAAATCTGTGTCCTAGAATTATAGAAAAAAATGCAAATTTGGTCTTCCAGAACTGAGAAGAAAAGCCTTTTTAAAGCTCACCAATTGAGATTAATTTCAGTTATACATTTCCCTCAAAAAAATTTAATACCGTTTTCCCAGAAATATAAGAATCAGTCAATTTTTCTTATCTGGTTCCCTTTCATTAATTTTACTTGTCTTTTAAAATTGGTGTTCTTCTGTTTGCTACAAATGAGGACAGTATGGGCTGCTTTTAGAAACAATCTCTTCAAATGAATTTCCATAATTACATTGGAATCTATCTTTATAGCCAGTTTTGTTGTGGGTTTCTGTTAAAATGGTTTTCTGTTTTTAAAATCAAGTACACAGAACTGTTTTCATCCCCTGTTTAAACAAAGCCACTTAAGCAAACTTATCATCTGTTTTTCTTTTCCCAAAATAACATCTCTGATCCTGCATTAAGCCTGCAAAGTAAGCACTGTTTTTACAAATTGACATAAACCCCTATTATATGAATAGAATTGTTTTACATTTAAAGGGTACAACATGACTATCAGTACTAATTGTGTCAAGGTTATTTCAAGCACTTTATCTTGAGCTTTTGTTAGCCATGGAAACTCAGTATGGCTGTAGCCAATATAAATAATTTTGGAGATTTCTCCTTCCCACTGTTTCTTTTAACCATTATGAGGATGTTATAAGGAATGTGTTTTTGTATTAGAAGTTGATGGGCAAATGACTAACTTTTAGATGCCTAGCTTAATGAGTTCACCTTTTTTTTTCCTACAGAAACTGTTACTTGGGTAATGAGGAAATATAAAAAGGCAAAATAAAATCTCCCATTGTAACACTCCTTATTCTGAATGTTGGGATCTTAAAACGAAAGTATTAAGGAGTTCAGAATAACCAAATAACTCCTTTTGGTGAGAGAAAACTTTTCTTTATAGATAATGTGAGCTGATACATACAAAAGGAATGATAGAATTCAGAAATCGCAGGCTGCATGCAGTGACTCATGCCTGTAGTCGCAGCACTCTGCGAGGCCAAGGTGGGCTGATTGCCTAAGCTTACAAGTTTGAGACCAGCCTAAGCTAGAACGAGACCCCATCTCTAAAAAACAATAGCCGGGCATTCTGGCGGGTACCTATTGTCCCAGCTACTCAGGAGCCTGAGGCAAGAGGATCACTTGAGCCCAAGAGTCTGGGGTTGCTGTGAGCTATGACACCATGGCACTCTACCAGGGGTGACAAATTGAGATGGTCTCAAAAAAAAAAAATTCAAAAATCACTATTTTGCATCCCCTAATCAAAGAATTGATTCAGACCAGGATCTCCAACAAATACTACAACCCTTATTTGAAAGGTTGATGAGGAACTAGGTTTTCAGAGTATCCCCATAGATTACTCACTATGGCAAAGGAAAATGTCTTTACAATGAAGTGGTCTACCTATCATCACCCTTACCAAGTGATCAAGCCTAGTATTACCTATTGTTGATACAAAACTTTTGGCAAGTTTTTTTACCAAAATTGTTTAACTTGAGCCTAATCGCACCTTTAGCTCCAACTTCCAATTTATAAGAAATACAGAGGATAAAGGAAAAAGAAACAGAGACTTGAGGCATTCTTCAAGACAACTATTCCAATGTCTTTGAAAAGTCACTGTCACATATGCATGTGTAGGCACATACACGTATACACTCAAGGAGGTGCTATTATTCTCAATTAAAAGACTTAAAAGGCACAAAAAGCAAAACACCTGATCCTTAATTGTAAACTGCTTTTTAAAAAACATTTTGGGAACGGGCAGCACCTGTGGCTCAAAGGAGTAGGGCACAGGCCCCATATACTGGAGGTGGCAGGTTCAAGCCCAGCCCTGGTCAAAAACTGAAAAAAACATTTTGGGAACAAGTGGGAAATTTTGAAAATGGACAGGGTCCTAGAATTCAGAGACTAATCGCTAAATTTGTTGGGTACACTAATGGTATTGAGGTTGTATAAGATAATATCATATCTTCTAGAGTTGTGTAGTAAAGCATATTATATATGGGCAAACTTCTCATGATGTCTCTTATTTCCTTTGAAATGCTGATGGATAAGTTACTAGGTAGGTAGATGGCTGGCTGGAGCAAGCAACAAGGCAAAATAGTCACAGTTGGTGAACAAACATGGTGGGAATATGGCTGTTGATTTTATTAATCTTTCTACTTCTCTGAATCTTTGAAAATTTTTTTTAAAAAACATTTTAAAATTTTCTGGGCAGGGCTTGTGGCTCAGTGGGTAGGGTGCCGGCCCCATATACTGAGGGTGGCAGGTTCAAACCCAGCCCCAGCCAAACTGCAACAACAGCAACAACAACAACAAAAATAGCCGGGCGTTGTGGCAGGCGCCTGTAGTTCCAGCTACTTGGAGGCTGAGGCAAGAGAATCGCCTAAGCCCAAGAGCTGGAGGTTGCTGTGAGCTGTGTGATGCACAGCACTCTACTGAGGGCGACAGAGTGAGACTCTATCTCTGGTTTGTTTTTTTTTTTATTTTCTGCTCTACTCAGCAGCTCTGGGTTCCTATTCTAGGTGCAGTATGTGATTCAGGGATATCACAAAAGAAGAGAGTATATTGCTGCTTTCCTCAGTCACTTTGGCACGTAAGTTCTGCTCTGTTCAAACTGTTTACCATCTTTGCCTTCACGGGCTGGTGACCAGTGCTTGATCACGAAAACAGCCCTTGGTTATTACATAGGTAACTCTTCAATGCCTTTCTTTTTGGTGTGCTGTTTATATGAAAGCTCCCAGGAAGACATTTTTTTTTAGTATTCTCTGGCAACCAGTAGATTCAGATATCTGGAGTAGTAGCATGGCTGCCCAGACACAGCAGTAATTATAGTGGTGATTCCTGCTGGTTGTAGTTCTTTGCAGTTTGCAGAGCACTTTCACTGCCTCACAACAGCCCCCAGGTAAACCAGGCAGGCAGTACTGACACATTATATTGAAGAAGCCTTGGAACTGTGGCAAGCTCAGTAACCCAGTGGTGGTCACATACCTAGAATATTGGAGCCAGGGCAGGAACTCCAGTTCTCCAGGAAGCAGGTCTCCTGATGGGACTTCACTGACAATAGTGCCACACGGATTTGGGAAGGAAGTCTAGTATTAGATGCAAAGCAGTGACTCACGCTTAAAATTCAGAATCGGAAGATGGCACCATGAGAGGAAAGGGGAAGCGTGTGCCTGCAGGCACTGAGTGGGCATCTCCTCCTGCTCTGGTCCTGTGCACTTCCCCTTTTCTTCTGGCTGGCAGTGCCTGTACCACACTGCAACCCGTTCCTTAATGACCTCAGAAGCCTTACTGAGCTTCTACTGGGGCTGAGCTCCAGGGAATGCATTTGTATTCCTCAGGATCTTAAGGAGGTAGGGGTATGCCATCCATTGGGGAAACTAGGCACTAAGGATTTTAATGGTCTGGTTATACTCCATCTTATTCCAAAGAAGGTTTATAAATATATAAACATGTATACAGTAACACAAAATTAAAATTTTAACAAATAAATGAAATTAGGACAAAAGAAAATTGGGACTAGGAAGAGAAAATGAAACCTAGAATAAAGTTGGCCATTCTCTAGGATATAATCTTCAAAGTTTGGCAGTTATAAGCAAAACTATTACTCCTCAGAACAATTTTAAGAAATTTGCTCATTATCCATAGTGGAATTTTCATTCCTCTAAAATAGAAGTATTACTATTCAAACAGTAAAACTAAAAATACTTAAGTTTTTTTCAGTTTTACTTATGAACACTTAAAGATACTTTTGATACAAACAGTAGCTAATAAATGATACCACCGGTCTTGATCTTCAAGTAAGATTGTCTTATATAATTAAAAATGAAGAGTCTAGCATAGTGACCTCCAGAGAGGTTATGCAACTCATCCCATTGGAATACAAGAAAAATAATGACATTTATATTTACATTTGTTTTTCAATCTAATTTTTAATGTACATTTGTGTGTATTTTATTATGTATGTAATATAGTAGCACTTAAGTATACAGACATATTACCGTACTTCATGTATACCATAATGTATGTAGACGATTATGTGGTTGTTATGGCCTATAGGATGCAGAATCTAAAAAGTTCAGATATCAGTGTTATAGCATATTCGGTTAATTATAATTTTTGTAGAAATATAAATTGGTAACTAGAATTGGTAACTTAAAATCTGTGTGCTATATCAACCATCTTTGAGCAGATCACTTAGCCTTTATTATCTTAGTTCCTTTGCCTTTACAAGGAAGATAACTGTTCCTTCCTGCTTAATCTGGAAGGTCATCAATATCAGTAACCTGGTTTAGCCAAGGAAAAGGCATCTCAGGATATCAAAATCCCCCTTGTATGATTGAGAAAGAAAATCATTTCTGTCCTCAGTATGTGCTTGGTATTGTCACATCTTGGCAGCATTCCTCCAGGCACTCAGCTCTTGAGGGAAATGGATGAGATGAATCCTACCCAGCCCCTTCAGTGGTCAGGAGTGTTTTCCCTTGATACATGAGGTATGCATCTTTCATCTGAGGCCAGCGTCCACCTATCTCATGTTGCTACTTTATCTTGAGCCCAGTGGGGAGGACAAGGGAACACAAGTGAAAGGATTCCATGTACTTTGGAAGAAAAGTAATCTATAATTCTGAATTTAATAATACTGCCATTGCTTGTTACTGTTTAGTGCCCAGTGAAAGTGAGGCTTAGCAGTCCCTGTGCAGACAGTATGCTAGTGTTTGACGTTATAGTGCCATTGCTGATCTGATTTCTTAATTTGTTCTTTTATTAATAATTAGTACCTAATGTTGGTATAGCATTTGATGATTTATCTTACTTTTCACAACCCTGTAATGAAGTTTGCAAATATTATTATACTTGTTTTGCAGATGAGAAAACTGAGGCTGCAAAGGTTAAGTGATTTGCTTGGGGCCATAATGATAGTAAATTACAGAACAGGGACTTGACCCTAGATACTCTCATTCCAAATCTCCAGCCCTCCCTACAGTAACATCTGAGATTCAATGACCTTGACTTCATGAATATATTCTTTACTTGGTGTCATCTCTTTTATACCTTATTTTTATGAGGGTTTTTTGTTTGTGTGTGTATGTTTTTGTTACTTAGAGGTGTCGTGGAATATGATGCAGAAGGCTTTACAAAACTCACTCTGCTGCTGATGTGGAAAGATTTTTGTTTTCTTGTACACAGTGAGTATATTTTTGCTATCGGCATGTCAGCATACATTTTAAAATGTTCTGAACCACATGTAATAATCAGTCCAAAAATGTTTACTGTCCTGACTTATTACCTTTTACTTTAACATATGTATATGGAGTGATTTTTACCCCTTAGGGGAGGTTTGGCAATGTCTGGAGACATTTCTGATTGTCACAAATCGGCCATAAGCATGGAGATTGCTATTTGCATCTAGCAGGTAGAGGTCAGTGATGTCAGGTAAACATCCTACAATGCACAAGATAGCCCCTCACAAAAAAATTGAGTCCAAAATGTCAGTGTTTCCAGGCTAGAGAAACCCTACCCTAAACAGATTTCTGTTTCAGAGTATCTCCCCATTATCAAGCCTCAAAACTTGCAGAATTACTCAAAACATTCCTGCTACACTCATTTGGTTATCATCCTTATTCAGTGAAAAGTGTATAGCTTTGATAGCACATAATACGTAACTCAAAGTGTCTCAGTGAACCCACAACATCACTTCTCAAGGTTCTCCCACAGAGCAGGCATACATAAATGTTATGTATGTAATGTGTTATGTCACTCAGTCAGTAAACATCGGCCCCACTTTTTCTTGATGGATAATTTAGAGTCTCTTTTGTTTATTTCCTGGTTATATAAAACCAAGGAGCTATGGTCTCAGATTTAAGTTACTGAGACCTTCATTCTATAGCAATTTGGTATCCAAAATGTAGTCTTCAAGCCAGAGGCAAAGAAGTTCTGCCCTTTAGGTATTGCCCAACTGTCACCACCTTGTGAAAGTGTCATGTACCATGTCACCATCATAACCTATAGTATAGGGCAGGTGGAGGAGGGAAGCACCCCAGTCAAGACCTCCCTCAGTCTCCTCTTGGCTTCCTATCTTCTATGGCTCCACTGATCAGACATTGAAAACTGAATGCCAAAGTTAAATTTCACTTCATTTTGAAGTACCTTCCTCAGAAACATAGACCCCTACCACTCCCCAGGCACACATTAGAATAGCTGAGAAGGACCTTGGGATTTGCTTAATTTACTTTTTTCAAAGTATTTCCTATGGCTCATATTCCTTTCCTCTTTAGGCTGTTAGCTCCTTGTCTTAGCATCACTGCCCACACTCTTGGCTCTTCTGGCAGATAAGACCTTGTCTGTGAATCAAGGGACTTTGATGCTGTTTCCTGCTCCGCCACTAACTCACAGCCTGTCTTTAAATAAATTATTTCCACCCTTTTGCTTCTTTCTTATCTAAAATGTAGGACTCGCTACTTCAGAATGAAGCTTAGTTAGATAATGTGTTTTACTTAGTCATGCAGTTAAGCAGCTGACACTTACCTTCCTTTGGAAGCATCTGCTTGTTTGGTTACAACGCCCAAGAGACCACTTGTTCCCTTTTTTCCTTCCACAAATATGGGGAGGTAAATATGGGGTTGCAGAGATTTAACAAAGAACATTTCAGTGAATTATTCTGAAATCTCAAGTCATGAAAAAGGAGGAAGGAAGTGCCTGGAGATAGATCCAGGCTCCTGTGGCTGGCTCCACTACTTCACGGAGGTTGAAGCCTAGCAGGACATAAAATAGCGTCTGTGCTCCCTCCTCCCACTCTGTTCTCCCCAGGAATAGGAAGACAGCTATCAATAGGGCAGGTGCTGGCAACAACTGAACATTTTGGATGCTAGGAGAAAGAGCCACTTCTCTCTTGAGGCAAACAGCTCTGGACTCAGATTTGGCCAGAGTGTCCAGAAGCAAAAAATGCCTTAGGGCAGTGGTTCCCAACCTTCCTAATGCTGTGGCCCTTTAAGACAGTTTCTGTGGGTTGTTACCCATAGGTTGAGAACATACCCTAGGATCTATCTCTTGCACATACCCTAGGATCTATCTCTTGGAGATACTACAACATATTGGCATTCTCAAAGTTCCAGGGTGGGGACTATGACTATAAATTTGACCATGGAGCTTTTTCATCCATTTATTCCTTCCTTCCATCCATCATCATCAGCATGTCTCAAGACTTGGAACTACAATAGAATCTAAAACTTGCTCCCATCCAGCAACTGTTTTCAGGAATGTTTCCTTCCATCAAGAAGAATTATTCATAGCAATTATATAGGTAGTTCCATATTTGCCAAGTTCTTCTTCCTCTGGAGGTAGATTTTTCAAGTCAACTGCTTTTCAGAATCTTGGATGGCAGTAGAACCGGTTAGCAAGGCACAGTAGTAACACAGGACAAAAGCAACCCCTGGGGGAAAGCTATGCTCTTATTTCATGGGCCCCATCAGCTGCACTGTGAGTAAGTAGACACAGAGGAGGCAGCTGCCTGTGGTAGCAGAGATGCTGCTTAGAAGAGGGGAGTATTGAGATCTGTGATTTTCAAGGCAATGTGACAGAATCCGTGACTGTATGAGAAGCTATCTTCTCATTACCTGGAAATCCTTGGTAAGTGGCCTCTTGAGTCATCTAGCCTGGACCCTAACTCAGCCTTGTCTCCCTGGTGAAATGCCTATAAGACTGAACCCGATCATTTTTTCTCTTCTTTGCCTCCATCCCCAATTAATTTAATTCAGTTTAACTGAGATCTGAGTTTACTGAGAGCCTAGTACATTCTCAGTACTGTGCTAGGTATTAGGGAATATAAGTAAATAACTCAAGCTTGACCTGAAGACATTTAAAGTAGTATACCACAAAAGCTGGAAAACTACAGCCTGTGGGCCAGATCCCACCCTCAGCCTGTTTCTATATGGCCCTCAAGCTAAAAGTAGTTTTTATATTTTTCAAGCAAAAAATTAGAAAATTTAGAAAAAAAACAAAGCAGAAGAATATGCAACAGAGACAATATAGGGCTTATAAACTCTTGGGTTCAAGTGATTCTCTTTACTCAGCCTCCCAAGTAGCAGGGACTACAGGTGCCTGCCACAATGCTCAGCTAGTTTCTCTATTTTTAGTAGAGATGTTCTGGGTCTCACTTTTACTCAGGCTGGTCTTGAACTCCTGAGCTCCGGCAATCTACCTGATAGAGTGGTAGGATTCCAGAGTGCTAGACTCATAGGCATGAGCCACTGCACTTGGCTTTTCCCATCTTTTTTGAGGTATCATTGACAGAGGAAGTTTGTCAACCTCTGGTTTGGTTGATGAGAAAAGAGATCAGATATGCATTTTTTAAAAATAAATTTAGCTGTAGGATTATAAAACCGAAACAGTGATGTTTCTCAAATCTTGCTTACTTTTTTGTATACAACTCGTTTTATGTAAATGAATGTATTTGAAGAACAAATCAGAATCAAGGAAAGTGATTTAAAGTAGAAATCATAATGGTTGTAATAATCTGTTTCAAGCCCAATCTATAAAAGTATAATATTATTTTAGAATTACCATCTTTACCTCATGCTAGACAAATACAAAGATTCTCAGTTTTATTTACCATTTCTAGTCTTAACTATCAAAGCAACAGGGGTTAAAATTGTTTTTAAATAAAAAGTGAAACCAGTCAGTGCTCTCTGTATATTGTTCAATATGATAAAAAAATGGAAAAAGATGAAAGAAAGTCTTTCCAAATGTCTTTTTAGTTTAATTATGAGAACTATTGGGTCCTTTAGATACTTTAAACATTTTGGTTAATTTTTATCCAGAGACTTCTTTGAAAGTGGTTAGCTCTGCTAGCAGAGTGGTTTCCATCTTTTGATTACATACACAGCACACCCTTCTCACAATTTACATCTGAGAGAGCTCTAGTCTTTTACCAACCACCATCACTATTTTGACTCAAATTGAAACTTCTGTTTTATCTTTAGAGTTTACATTCAGAAAGTCAGTTTATAATTTCTAATACTACTTTGCGAATTTAGTTAATCTTCATTGTGGATATACTCTTTGTTGTAATACCTTGGATTTACATGACTTCCCTTTAATGACCTTAAAGGATTTTTGGTAAGGAAGGTTGTAAATCAGATTTACAGTCACACAGTGATTTTTCCTTCCCCCTGTATCCTGTGATACATGTTGTATGCTTCTTCCTTTTCAGTTGAAATTATTGAGTTAACTGATTGCGAAAGTGGGTTTTTCTAATTAAAGAAAGATCTTGAAAATTCTTTCAGGCCAGGTGTAGTGGCTCACAACTGTAATCCTAGCACTTTGGGAGGCTGATTCAGCAAATATTGCTTGAGGCCAGGAGTTAGAGCTCAAAATAGGTCTCTTAAAAGAAAGTAGGTTTCTTAAAATCCTATGAAATATTGTCTGTGTTTGCATGACTCAATTCTAAGATTCTAAGTCATTATGCACATTATTGTTAATATGTGTTCAGTAGTGTACTGTCATCATCTCTATACTGGCCTATAGTATTGACTGATGTTCAGCATAAGGAAGGTATTAGAAAATAATTCTCAGATTTAAAGTTTAATAACTTATCCCTTTGCAAATCTATGCCTCCTATTGTACAAATTCAACTTTCATGAGTCTATGAGTATTTTTATCCCGTATTTTTTTTTTTTTTTGAGACAGAGTCTTACTTTGTTGCCCTCATTACAGTGCTGTGGCATCATAGCTCACAACAACCTTAAACTCTTGGGCTCAAGCGATTCTCTTGCCTCAGCCTCCCAAGGAGCAGTGACTACAGGTGCCTGCCACAACACTCGGCTAGTTTCTCTATTTTTAGTAGAGCTAGGGTCTCACTTTTACTCAGGCTGGTCTTGAACTCCTGAGCTCAGGCAATCCACCCAATAAAGGGGTAGGATTTTAGAGTGCTAGGATCATAGGCCTGAGCCACCACATTCAGCTTCTCCCATCTTTTTTGAGGTATAATTTACATATAGTCAAATTTGCCCATTTTAAGTGCAACATTAATCAATTTTGTTAACCACACACAGTCATAGAATCAGTACCACAGTCAAGACAAAGAACATGTCCATTACCTTAAAAAGAGTCCTCCTGTGCCTTTGCAGTTAATCAAAGTGCTAGGGAAGCACTTACACCACTTTCTGTTACTAAAGTTTATTCTGTTTTAGAATTTATAGAATTTCTTAAAGATGGACTCATACAGTATTTAGTCTTCGCTTAGCATGATGATGTTTTTGAGATCTGTCCATGTTACTATGTGTGTCACTGTTCCCTTCTTATTTATTGATGAGTAGTACATGCAGTTTCTGGGTTATGAACCAGATAGGTTCTATTCTTAAGTCAAATTCGTATGTAAATCAGAACAGGTATATATACCTACTACCTGTGACAGCCTCCTTTTGTAAATGCAAGTTGTACATAGGTCAGATGTTTGTAACTCAGGGACTGCCTGTGTTCCATTTTTCCATTCCATTGTTTTATCCTTTTAATAGATGATGAACATTTATTTTATTTGCAGTTTGGGGCTATTAAGAATGATGCTCAAGGTTGGGCATACTCTGGGAGACTGGGACAGTGGATTGCTTGATCTCAGGAGTTCGATACCAGCCTGAGAAAAACAAGATCCTGTCTCTACTAAAAATAAAAAAACTAACCAGGCATGGTGACGGGTGCCTGTAGTCCCCGCCACTGGGGAGGCTGACACAAGAGGGACTCTTGACCCCAAGAGTTTGAGGTAGCTGTGAGCTATGATACCATAGCTATTTCCCAAAAGACTATAACTTTTTCCTTCTTATTAACTATGGCTTTCAGTTCTTCCACATCCTTTCTAACTCTTGCTATTGTCAGTCTTTTTAATTTTAGCCATTGTAGGAAATACATGAGAATCTTATTTTAACTTACAGTTCCCTAATATGTTAATTTCTGATGTGTCTGTTCATATATTTTCCCTGTTTTTAATTGGGTTATCATATTTTTGAGTTAAGAGCACTTTATACATATCTGGATACAAGCTCTTTGTCACTCACATATTCTGCAGATATTTGTAGAGCTTTTTCATTTTCTTAAATGTGCCTTTCAAAGAGCAAAAATTTTAATTTTGATAAAGTTCATTTTACCACTTTTTACTTTTGTGGGCCGTATTCCTTGTGTCCTGGCTAAGAATTTCTTGCCTAACCAGGTTTGCAAAGAATTTCTAAATTGTTTTCTTTTAGAAGGTTTCTAATTTTCGATCTTAAATGTAGGTCTGTGTTTCATTTCAAGATTTTTGTGTATGGTATGAGGTGAAAAGATATGGTTCCTTTTTTTGGTTTTCTTACTGAAATCCAAGTGTTCCAGCATCATTTGTTGAAAAGCCTGTCCTTTCCCATTAAGTTAGTTGATTTCTGACACCTTTGTGTAAATCTATTTCTGTATTCTCTATTCTGTTCCATTGATCTATATTTCTTTTTTTTTTTTGAGACAGAGCCTCAAGCTGTCACCCTGGATAGAGTGCTGTGGCATCTCCGCTCACAGCAACCTATTCCTAGGCTCAAGCAAGTCTCCTGCCTCTGCCTCCCAAGTAGCTGGGCCTACAGGTGCCCACCACAATCCCCGGCCATTTTTTGGTTGCAGCCACCATTGTTGTTTGGCGGGCCCAGGCTGGATTCAACCCTGCCAGCTTAGGTGTACATGGCTGGTGCCTTAGCCCGTTGAGCCACAGGCGCCGTGCCTTGATCTATATTTCTGTGCTTTCACTTTATAGTAAGTCTTGAAATCAAGTATTGTAAATTCTTTAACTTTGTGTTTCTTTTTGTTTTGTTTTGTTTTTGTTTTTGAGACAGGGCCTCACTCTGTTGTCTAGACTGCAGTGCAGTGACATCATTATAGCTCACTGCAACCTTACTTCTGGGCTCAAGTGACCCTTCTTCCTTTACCTCTCTAGTAGCTGGGACTACAGGCATGTGCCACCAGTTCTGGCTATTATTTTCATTTTTTGTAGGGGCAGGGTCTCTCTGTGTTGCTAAGGATGGTCTTGAACTCCTTGGCCTCAAGTGATTCTTCTGCCTTGGCCTCCTACTAAAGTGCTGGGATTACAGGCATGAGCCACTGTGTCTAGCCTAACTTATATTTCTATGCTGATAATTATTTAGGCCATTTATATATTTTGCCTTTTTATGTATATTTTAGAATCAGCTTGTCAATTCCTTCACAAAAAGCACATGATTAGGATTGTGTTGAATCCATACTTGAGTTTGGGGAGAATTGCCACTTTAGAAATACTGGGTATCCAATTTATGGATGTAGTGTATGTTTCCATTGATTTTGTTGTTCTTTGATTTCCCATATCAGTTTTCAGTATATAGGTTTTACTCATCTTTTATTAAATTAATTCCTAAATATTCTTTTATACTATCATGAGTAGAGGTTTCTTTAAACTTTCATTTTCTAATTGCTCATTGTTAATATATAGAAATATAATTGATTTTTTTTCTTTTTTTGAGACAGAGTCTCACTATGTCACCCTCAGTAGAGTGCTATGGCATCACAGCTCACAGCAACCTCATACTCTTGGGCTTAAGAGATTCTCTTGCTTCCGCCTCCCAAGTATCTGAGACTACAGGCATCCACCACAACACCTGGGTATTTTTTTGTTGTAGTTGTCGTTGTTTGGCAGGCCCAGGCTGGGTTCAAACCCACCAGCTCCAGTGTCTATAATTGATTGACACCAAGTCTATAATTGATTTTTGTATATTGGTTGTTGGTAGATTTTTTTTAGAATCTTTATGTGTATGATCATGTCATCTGCAAATAATCACAATTTTACTTCTTCCTTTCTAATGTGAATGCTGTCCTTCCTTCCTTCTTTCCTCTGTCCGTTCCTTTTCTTCCTTCTTTCTAGTGGCCTGACCTATGCAATTGTTTATCCGTTTGTGTGTTGATTTATTCCTTCCTTCACCATGTACTGAGCACCTGCTCTGGTTCAGGCACTGTCGAGACTTAGGGATACCAGGATGCATTGATACCTGCTCTGAAATGGCTAACGGTCTAATAGAGAAGACATAATGTACCGATGAAACATTATTTAAAGTGCAATGCTCTATTTACACCAGATGTTAGGGGAATGCGGAAAAAGGACACCCTCCGGGCAGGAGGGCTACAAGAACATTCCAGACAGAGGGGCTAGCATAAACAAAGGCACGAAGGGAAGAATTCCATAGAGTATATGTGAGGAACTGTAAGTGGTTTAGGATTCCTCAAATATCTAGTGGATCTAAAGAGGCAGTGAGAGATTAAGCTAAAGAGACAGAGGCCAAAACACATATAGCATTGCATAGCACACTGGCAAATTTGACTTTATCCTACGAATAATAAGGAATTTTTGAAAAGTGCTTGGTAGAGAAGTGGCATATATTTTCTTTTTAAAAATAGAGTTTCTGGTATTATGTGAAAGATGATTTGGAATGGGGACCAGGGACCCAGAAAGTCAGTCCAGACCAAAGATAATTAGACTTGAACTAGACGAGTCGTAATAGGGAGTGAGGGGAAGAACAATATTTCAAGAAGTATTTTGGAAGTAAAACTAGCAAAACTTAGTGATGGATCCCATGTAGAAGATGAGGGACTAAGGAGGATTAGGGTGATTTCCAGGTTTCTTCTTTAGGCATCTAGGTAGCTGATGATGCCATCAGCTGAAGCAAGGATTATTTTAGGAGGAGCAGATTTAGAAATGTTGAGCCCACTTTGGGATGTGTTGAGTTTTAGGAGCCTGTAGATATCCAGGTGAAGAATGAACAAGTGAACATTCACACAGAACAGATGTGTGCTTAAGGGTCTCCCCAGCTTATCCTGGAGTCCACTGCAACCTGGGCAGTCTCAGGACACGTGATTCTGAACTATTTGGCCTGCCCATCCCTTTTGTCCCTGGAAGGGATCTGGGTTGGAACTTGAAACCTTCCAAAGGGATGGTCCATTTTCTTGAAATGGCCTAACCTAGGATATACTTAAAGAGGCTTTTGGGAGTAACTTCCAAACCAAAAATGACCTTGGGTTAGGAGAAAAGGTAAAGGGATATCAAAACACAATTCATCTCATAAAAGGAAAAACACTGTATGATTGCGCTTATCTGAGGTTACCAGACCTGTCAAATTCATAGGGATAGAAAGTAGAATGGTGGCTATCAGGGGCTGGTGGGGAGGGAGAATGTGAAATCATGTTCAGTGGATACAGCATTTCAATTAGGGGTGATGAATAATTTCTGGAGATGAATGGTGATAGTTGCAGAGCAGTGTGAATGTGCTTAATGCCACTGAACTGTACACTTAGAAATGGTTAAAATGGCAAAATTCATATTATATATTTTGCTACAATTAAAAAAATGAAAAAAGAAAAAAGTATACTTCATTGTTAGGCAGGCATCATATTGACAAGTTTTGTTCGGTCCCAATAAACCTGATGTTTTTTCCCCCATTTAATTCATTCTCTACCAGAGGTTGCTGAGGTAAGAGGTGACCTCAAATATATGTAATGGTAATAATAACATACCATTGTTATAGATAAAAAATATAATCTGTTGAGTGTTCACTATATACAAAATACTGTGCTAAGTGCTTTATATTCATAATTCTATGTAATCAACAGCTCTCTTATGAGGTCTGGCTACTTACTGTCCTCATTTTATAGAAGAGGAAATGAAAACACCTAGAGATAAAGTAACTTGCCAGAGTCTGGTAGCCAATAGTTGAGTGACACATTTGAACCAAGACCTTCTGATTTCAGATCTCATCTTCTTGAAACGTTACTAAATCTTCTGAATCCATGTAATGGGGCACACTGCTGGATTAGTAATAGGCTACCGATAGGCTACTGACCTCCTCTGTCCTTACAGGAGCGAGAACCCACAGTCAGTGACCTCAGCCAGATTCACCCACTTTTTCCAGTGCACCATAAAACCACCATTTTCCAGAAAGTGTGATGATTTGAAAGGGGTTGGGGAGCACGGTACTACTATACTGCCTCTTCTGGTACAGTTAGAGGACTCTAGCTATGTTTATGGTCAGGAAAATTCCACCCTCTGTGCACTTGATGGGTAGGGACTCTTAATTTCTACTTCCTTTCTGCAAATGTGCACAGGTTTCCCCAGTGTTACCTGTGATACTCCCAGCTATCAAGCTGCCTCTTTGTACTGTGAATCTTTTGAACTCTCCCTTGTGTTGAAAAGATGGATTAAGGATTCCCCATCTCCAGGGAAACCATAGTATCTTCCAGTAATCAGCAAACTTTGCATACAGGTGAACCTAGTGAAGATAATTGCAAAAAGGAATCTGTCCATGTGATTGAAGGCAGAGCACTAGCAATTGCATTCACATTTTAAATGCCATTCACCCAGCAATCTCTGATCTAAACCATTGTCTTTGTTCAGCTTTGTTTCCCAGTAAAGATACAAATTTAGTTCTGTGCATCTTTTCACCTGGTCTTTCAGGTTAGACATGGAATCTTACTTAGCTTCACAGGCCTTAATACTTATAGAGACAGGGTTTATCTTTTTTGTACTCCTAGGTGGGAAGTAAATTTGAGCATATCCTTTATGCCAGCTACCATATTGAATACCAAAGATTTAGAGATGAATGGGGCAGTTTTTCTAGAGTAACTCACAAAGCTTTTGTACTTACATTCCCTGAGGCTTTTCCCAGTGAACATTATCTTTGGGGGTGGGGGGCATTATCACTCTGTTACCCTAGGTAGAGTGCAGTGGCAACATAGCTCACAGCAACCTCAAACTCTTGGGCTTAAGTGATTATCTTGCCTTAGCTGGGATTACAGGCACTGGCCACAATGCCCGGCTATTTTTTGAGACGGGGGTCTTACTTTGGCTCAGGCTGGTGTCAAACTCCTAAGCTCAGACAATCTACCTACCTCAGCCTCCGAGAGTGCTAGGGTATCTTTTATTTTTTTAATCTCATTGGCTATGCTAATATTTCTCATTTTTTATTTGGCTGTATATACCTCATATGTATTGTAAACTGTCTCTTATGTCAGACAAATTAAAAGAATTTGGGTAGTTTATCCTTAAGCTCCTGTTTGATTGAGACCTCAGAAATGAATTGTGGTCTCAATAAAAACGTCTGCAAATGGCATCGTTTTTATATTATGTTGAAAGAAAGGAGTGGACCAAAGCCCTCAGTTCAAACTGTTTCACCACAAACCATCAGTGAGAAGGTAGAACCCATTCCAATGGGATATTGCTTGAACACTGTTGAAAACATATTCAGTCTGCCTCTAACCAAGGGGACAGAATACTTCAAAAGACCCATTCTTCTGGAACAGTGTTTTTCAACATTTTTTTAATCTCACAGCACACTTGAACCAATAGTTAAATTTCCATGACACACTTAAATCATGTTGACCAAAAAGTAAAGAGTAAAAAAACGAATATACTTAACTGAGCTTTGAACTTCTTTTGAAAATAATTTAATTAATGACCTTTAAAAATTTTCAAGGCACATCTAAGATCCTCTTACGGCACACTAGTGTGCTGTGGCACACCACTTGAAAATCACTCTTCTGGAAGATGAATAGCCCAAGATCAAACACTGGTGGGCTCTACATAGTAAACAGAAAGATTCTGAACCCAGTGTTCACAGCCAATTTTCTCCAACATTGTTCATTGTTTCCATTATTCTGGAGAACATGGAGACTACAGAAAACTAATACAATCAGAAAGAATTGCTTCTCGAGTTCAGCTTTTTAAAGTTTGATACTTGTAACAACTAGAAAGTCTTTTGACACACCTGGATTTTACTTTGGTACTTGGAGAGATAGTGAAGCTACGGGTAGACCCAAGAATGTACTGACAAGTAGGTATGGTGAAGAGAGGGAGTAAGGACCGCAGCTCCTATTTCTCTTCTCATTTTGTCCTGTAAAGTGCATTAGGCCAGTGTCAGCTTCCCCATATAGGGTAATAATACAGTTAAATCAGTTGGGTATTCTTTAATAAGTCACCTAAGGGACAGAAAACTGAGAAAAGCAAGAGTGGCTGCTGCAGTGGTCTCTCTTTGTTCAAGACTCCTAGGCATCTCCAGCTTTGGGGGACAGGAAGGAAGTAGGGCTTGGCCGTAATTCTCCGGCATGTGCAGGCTCGTTCATACACGAAGAGGCGTACATGCATGTGTGCATATGCCCTAGTGATAGCTCTCAGCTAACTTCATAAACTTAGAACTGAAGTTTTGAGAAAAACAAAAAGTGGCTTCCCCACTCCACCCCACATGCAAAATATAAGGACCCTCCCTAAGAATGTTCTCTTTAAATTTCTTTTGTTTTATTGTGTGAATAGGCAATATATTCACCTAATTTTTAAAAATTCACAAGATGAAAATTTCCACCCTCACCCCTGCTCAATCCACCCTATTCTTTCTCTTTGTCACTTTTGTTAGTTTTTTAAACGCAGGCTTTCAGAGTTTCTTTATGTAAATAAAATAAATACAAGTATATATTCTTAATTTTCTTCTTTCTTACATGAAAAGTAGCATATTACACACCCTGTCTGCACCAGGAGCAAGTACTTTTGATGTCTTCTTATCATGAGTGTGCGATTCCTCATCGCCCCTCAGTCTTGGCCACTGAGCTACTATAAGGTTCAGCACTTGTAGCTTGGCAGCTCTTCATTAATACATTTAAGTCAAATTTTATTATGCTCCTGTTACTCCCTAGTTATTATTACAATTGTCTCTTTTTGTTTTTTTTAATATTTCCCAATTTTTTTTAACTTAATTGTTAAGAATCATAATTGTATACCTTTGTGGAGTACAATGTGATGATTTGATATACAATGTGGAATGCTTGAACTAATTAACATAACCATCACCTCATTTACTTATTTTTGTGGTACAGCATTTATGATATACTCTTAGTTGATTTGAAATGTACCCTTGCATTGTGTACATTAGGTAAGATCCTGCCAAATACCTTTCCTCCGCTCACCCCCCCGCCCCTCCCTTCTTTTATTTCACAGTACTTTCCCATTTGCCATCTCATTTAATTTGATCCTCCCAGAACTCTATGAAGTTAGTGGTAGGACAATAATTGTCCTTCTTTTTAAAGAGAGGAAACCAAGGGTTAATGCTGAGTCTCACATCTGGAGGGTATAAGAGCTGTGCTTTGTACTTGATCATACTTCATTTCTCTGTCTTCCAAACACACGGGAGAAAATGCCTTCCTTGGTTTTGTCAACACTTCTCCATACTTACCATACAATCTTTCATGGTTTTTTAAAACTTTTTATTTTGAGGTAGTTGTAGATTCACATGTAGAGGTAAGAAATGATACAGAGAGATTCTGTGCATCCTTTACCCACTTCATCCAAGATGGTCACATCTTGAACAACTACAATACAGTATATCTACAACCAGGGTATCAAAACTGCCACAGTCAAAAAGCAGAACAACTACATCACTGCAAGAATCCCTTGTGGTGCCATTTTATTACCACAACTCTCTCACCCTCCCTTATAAATGTGGGAGGCAGAGGCTTTCCCCATCCCAGCCCTGACCCGGTCTCATGCACACATAGACACACAAACACAATACACCCTTAATATATTTTGAAGTGGAGTTTGTATTAATCAGGAAAGGCTAACAGCTATACTAGGTTACCCCAGTCTCTGCAGCTAACTCAGCCAAGGTTTATTTCCAGTGGTATCAGTTCATTGGTGGTCATGAGGGGTGAGGGAAGACTGTGCTTCAGGTAGGCATTCTGGGACCACCCTCTGTCTAGTGGCTCCACCATTTCCTGTGGGCCTTGGCATCTTCCCTTGTACCCTCTGCTTCAGGCCAGAGTGGCAGGGTTGTAAGGGTCAGGTCAGGAAGTGGCATTTATCCCTCCCACACTCAGTGCACTGGTCAGAAGTCCGTCATTTGTCTCCACCTCACTGCAGGAAGGCTGAGAACTGTGTTTGGCTACGCTGAGGAGGAAAAGGAAGAAATGTTGATGAGCACATGTATAAGTGTAGACATGGTGGCATGGTAAACCCAAATGTGCATTGGCAGGGGAATGGATAAAGAGTGTTAAATTCACATTATTATACAACTGTGAAAATGACAAACTATACATGCAATACAGATGAAATCTAATGTTGACTAAAAAAAAGGTAGTTACAAGAGACATACAATATGATAGAATTTTGATATAGAAAGCTCAGAAATAAATAAAACCAGATAATTATCATGGAGAGATGCAGAATTCTGCATTAAGGCCATGTTTCTAAAAAGGTGGGGGGGTAAATAGGCATTTCCGGACAGTGGGTATCGCTGAGAGAGGAAGGAGATGAGGGAGAGAGGGAGTGTATATTCAATCACATACTGTTGATTTTGAACGTAAATGTGTCACAAGAATTCTTTGGCACGTGTTAAACATTGCCCAATAATTTTAAAAGAATGAACTGAAACTTAATAGTAATAGATATGAATCTTGATTAACAAGGAACAGACTCATCATTTGCAAAGGTAATTTTTATTAACTGGTTTTCCTAACACTGTGAGAGTGACCCACTTTGGGACTAGGTCTACCTAAGATCATAAATACTGGCCCCCATTGTTTCGGATCAACCCCAATGCTCTGGTCATAATTTTTTCTGTTTCTCCTGCAATTGCCTTAAATTTCTCTGCAGTTTCTGTAAGTCAGTTGTGTTCATCCATGGACTCAATCATCTTCAGAATCTTAGTGTGCAATGTGTCTTAATGGCTGCCGTGGAAATTATTTCCCTGCAAAGAAATCCTGCAAAGCTATATTGTGATCCTTCCCCATGAATGGCAAGTTGTACATATCTAAATCTACTGAATACCATCCCTTTAAGAGTACTATCTGCCTACAAAGACGTAACTAAGTCCAACATTTCGTCAAACAAAACCTGAGCCTTCCAACAAATAAATAATTGTTATGCATTTATCACCAGAAGTTCGTGAACAACTTCCAGGGTAACCCATTACTTAATAAATATGTCGAGTCTCTTTTATCTTAAAATGACAGACCAAAAAAAAAAAATCACCACAGTGATCTATCCCTTATCTGTTGCTGTCAAACTGTCTGTAAATAATCAATCCAGAACAGTCCTCTGGGTTGTTCTTTTCTGTTACTCTCTCCCTTCCACCTTCTCTTTTCCATCTCAGAAGTTTTAGCCTTTGCTTCTGTAGGGGATTCGGTGCTCTCTGCACCCAGGATGAGTCATCATATGGCCACATACTCATATTTCCAGGGAAATGGACTGAGGTTATAAAAAAAGACACAATCTGTCCAGTCTGTCCAGCCAGAGATAAAAATCAAGGCATTTTATTGCAACCCAGATAGCTTAGCAGCCACACTCTGGAACATACAGTACAACTCCTTTGGGAAATACCTAGCTTAGGAGTGACTTTTGGTCTCCTGGGTAAAATGGTCACTTCTCAGACAGCAAACCCTTTGTAAAAGGGAAACAGACTCTGTCAAAACTGGGTGGTGACGAGATAAAGGCAGGCCACTCCTGTTTGAATGTTTGTCATTTTGGTGGGGATTTTGTTTAACAAGGTTCCTGCCTTATCTATCTTCTTTAAGATTTATAGTTCAAGAGCCCATAAAAGGGCGGCCACAGATTGAACATGGGCTGTGGAGAGGTTAAAAACAAACGTAGGCTATTCAATAAAAATAATCTTGAGCTATTTTGAGATTTTTTTTTTCTTATTGTTTTTCTTTTACATTAAAAACCACATCAGGGCTTGAGTAATATGGGCTAGTAGCACTCAGTAGTAGTACTTGGTTATATACACATGTTAGGAAAATGCTGAAAGAGATATTGTGTTGGTATTATTTATAGCATGTGTGCTGTTTTCCATTACTCTATGCTAGGAAGCAGTGTTAAGTTCACTATTAGAATTTAATTAGAAATTACCTTATTGAAATAAAATAATCCACCTGTCTTGGGCCAGGCACTGTATCAGATACATGAGTAAGATATGATTCCTCCCTCATAAAACTTAAAATCAGAAAATCATCATGTCATACACAAAAGTAATATCTAAATTATCTCTTAAAATCTAGGAATCCAGATCTAGGAACAAGCTCTTTAAGTGGTGGTGTCTGGCACCTATATGTACACTCTGTGTGGTCTTTATGCTTTGAAGAGACATGCTTTGGTTGCTGCTACTATTGATCGTATATTTAATTGTACCTAAACCAGATACCAATCTTGTCTTTCCTGAAGCAAGAGTCAACCTGGTGTTCACCCAGATGGCATGACTGTTCCTTCAGTCTGTTTATGTTCTGCTGTTTCTACAGAAGAGAAAGGGTGTAAGTCCTCAATCCAAATCCCACTAATAGCTCTTGTTTGTGAAACACTGCAAGATAAAAATCAGGAGTGCCATTCTAGAACTGCAAAGGTAGAAAGCAGAGAAGTTTAGTAACTTGCCTAAGATCTAGCAGGTGGTAAATGCAAAACTAAAGTTAAACCAGATCTCAAATGTGTAGATTTAAACTCAGCTCTTTCTGTTCGCCTTGCTTTATCTTACACAGTGATGTAATACTATTATTTTTCTATCATTACCATGATAAGATCTTACCTCCCCCTGGAGGCAGGCCTTCAGGGGATGCAGACACACTGAGTTGACATGTACGGATTATGTTTCAGAGCCTTGGGGGGCAAAAGACAGATGGAGTATCTTACTTGGTTCTCCCCGTTTACGAGATGGCTATCCATAAACACACAGCTAGAGCTCAGTGGAATGCTAAAGTTGTCTGACACTATGTTGAGATAAAAGGAGGCAACTGGCTCACATATGTGGACTTCTTCTGAAGAACACAGGCTCAAGGCCTTAGGATTTTCACACATCGTTCCAAATAGAGATTTTTCATGAACATGTGATAGTTGAGTGTGTTTGACTTGGTTAGGCCTCTAGCTGAATCAGAGCTACCACCTGCCACCAGGGCAACTTCCTGCCATGTTAGGGATTGTTCCTTCAAGTCTCCCACCCAGGCAGTGAACCAACATGCTCTCTCCTCATTCCCTGGGCCTTCACAGTGACAGCCATGTTTCCAACTGCAGTGATATGACTCAGTCACCTTCTTCAAATAATTTCTAAGAAACTTCAAATAGTTTTCTAAGAAAGAAATTTCGAGAGATCAGATTATCAGCAAATCGTGAAGAACACAAGCCTCTTAACTATCCATGCCCTTTACAGTGAGTATTCCCTTGACATATCCATCCAGAAGCAATCCCATGCAGAAGGCCTGTATTACCCCAAATCCATCTTTTATGGAGTCATTCGTTAAAAGGGAAATAGCAAACAAGGCAGGTTTACTGTATGATGTAATATTGCAAGACTGCATATTAATTTCAAAATGGTAGGTTTAAAATGGGTTCTTTTTTTTTTATTGTTTGGGATTCATTGAGAGTACAATAAATTAGGTTACACTGATTGCGTTTGTTAGTTAAAGTCCCTCTTATACTCTGGTTTCTCTTCAGATCATATAAATCTTTTTCCTTTTAAAGTCCTTCTACCTGTGTCCCACCCCCAAGAGGTACGCCAAACACCATTATCCCTAGCCCCCTCTCATCTCTCCTAATGAGTTTTAAGTTTCATTTTATATATATATTAATGCCTGAGCTTATGGCATTTATATTGATCAGTAAGTATTATTTAATTATCCCAGATGATCACTCAGTCAGCCTTAGGCACATGGTGGGATTCAGAGGTGGTTCCTACTTTCAAGGTCATTAACTTTCAATTGGTATGTGTGAGAGAGGAAGAGAGTACAAATGGGATAGATACAATTACATTTTGAAGAAGACAGTTGCATTAACTGTTAGAGAATTGGGACACGTCTCTTGGAAAAGCATCCAAGAGGGGGCAGTGTTAAGATTGAACTTGTTTCATGAACTTGTTCTTATCGTACGATGAACAGGAGACAAGAGATTCTTTCTAGTATGTAAACCAGTTTACCATTCACAAAAGCAGCAGTAGAGGTCTGTGACCATCCAGTGTTCAGAACTGAAATTCAAAAGACTAATAGAAATCAAGCATTTGTCCATGATACAGTTATAAAAGTTAAATGAAATATCAAGTTTTTTTGTTTTAGGTTTAGAAATGTTTCAGCTGGTTTTAGTTAATTTGGGTATGGACATTAAAGCAAAAATCCTTTAAAACTTGTAGCTTTGGAGAGGAAAATGGAGTTGAGGGTGTAACCCCATATAACAAAAGGGACAACCTATTGATTAGGCAAAGGCTCAAAGATAAGAGGAAGGCAAACTTGGCTTAATGCAGGGATTCAAACTTATAGCCAAATGAAGGTGTGGTTTGGTGGAAGTTTGTATTTTTGCTTCAGAAGGCCGTGGGAATGTTACAGAAAAGTATTGAACAGAGATATTTTCAGTTTGCAGACTCGGGAGCTCCACACAGAGTAAACAAATAGTTACTGAGCCTCTCCCAGGTCGGAGGTACAAGATGATGCAAGATGGTGCCTGCTGGCGTTGGTCGGAACGTCTGTGAGACCAAGAAAGCAGAGTGGGAGGGGGGCATCCAGGGTTTGTGGGAATCAGAAGGGAGCACCTCTCCCTGTCTGAGAGAGCTGGAGAGGGTCTCACAGGGATGCCACTAACCTGGGGACCGACAAGGCCAGGGCATCAGGTGGAAGACGGAGCTGCAGGGTCATGCTCTATCACCCAGCAGTGCTGTCCTCACTTGGAGTTGTCCATGGCCACACTGCTTGCAGCCAGTCCTCTGGCAGGCCAGGGAACTTTTTTCTGTGGCTACTAAGGATAGAAGATAACGGCTACCACAGGCTCATGGAGCTGATAACAACATCCCTACGGGGAGACAGTTCTCACCCAGTCCCAGACTGAGCATCTCTTCACCCAGATTTTAGGAGCAGGACCAGGCCCTGTGAAGTGAGGCTCCAAACCTGGGAACCCTGGGTCATTTTTCTTCTCTTCTGCCCTTTGTCCACTTCAGCCCCACATTGTGCAGGGCAGGGCAGGGCAGGGCAGTGGTTCCTGCCAGGACTGTGCATCAGAGGCCGTTGAGCCTTGAAGAATCCCGATACAGGCTTTCTCCTCTCCCCACCCTCCGTTGTAAACCAAAAAGGGGTAGAGGGAGGGTTGATTGCTGAACTTGTATGTTTGAAAAACATCTCCATAGATAGGTCTGACACACAGTAGCACAGTGAGTCTGGAGCACTACATAGAGTCAGAGGAACCCACACTGAAGTCAAGCACCCAGAGTCAGCACTCAGCTGGAAAACCTGGGTTCAGCCTTCCCGCAGACTGAGTCCGTGAGATGGGATCGATCCTTCCTCTGCTAGTCTGGCTTCTCCCACTCAGCTTTGGCCTCTTTGTTGGCCCTCTCTGCTATCTCCTCAACCTTCTTGTCCTTACAGTATTTCTTCAAACCTGTCTCCAGTTCTGCTTGCTCTCTAACCTGAGCACTCCCACCCCAGTAACACTTGGTCTGAATAATGAATTGCAAGATTTTAATATAAATCATGTTGGATGGTTCTTTAATTACCATGTGTATTTACTTCATTCTGATTAATTCATCAAGGTCCAAGGCTAAGTCTAAATTTGCAGTTTTCTTTTTCTTTTTGGAGAGACAGGGTCATGCTCTATCACTGAGGCTAGAGTACAGTGGCATGATCACAACTCACTGAAACCTCAAACTCCTGGGCTCCAGTGATCCTCAAACCTTAGCCTCCAGAGTAGCTGGGACTACAAGTGCACACCACCATACCCAACTAAATTTTTTAGTTGTTTTTCGTTTGTTTTTGTAGAGACGGGGTCTGGCTATGTTGCTCAGCTTGGTTTCAACTTCTGGGCTCAAGTGATCCTCCTACCTTGAATTCCCAAAGTGCTAGAATTACTGGTATGAGCCCATGTTACCATTACCATGCCTGGCCCTTATTTTAAATTATTTTTTGTAGTTCCTGGCACAGTGTTGGGTACTCAGCAAGGCTCAGCAGCCACTTGCTGAAGTGGAACAGCAGAGTTTCTTTTCATCATAAACCCTGAGAGATAGTGTTACCATTTTGCAAATGAGGACATAGCGTCCAGCTTGTGGGAATGAAAGAGTGACAAGGGAACTGTGTGTCCCAGAGCAGAGCTGGAGTGTGGCAGAGCCCTCAGAGGCGTGTCGACATCAAGGAGAGCTGCAAGTAGTACACAGGCCATGGCTGGGGCTTGGGGCTGAGGCTGAATTAGTGGAAACCTCAGAGAAGAGACCAGACACCACAGGCTGCTGTAGTAGGTGCCGCTAGAGGGGGAGCTGCCCACGAGGACACAGAGCAGAACTCAGGTGACTCCAGCTGACCTACTTGGTAGAAGTCAAGTGAACAGGAATCAAGAGGGATTTGAGTGACTCAGCCTCTGCCCCTGGTTGTAGCCAGGAAGTAGACTATGTAGTCCCTTTCCTGGGGAATTTTCAGATGGATCAATGATTTCATCTTTCTCTTCCCCATGCACTGGGAGAGATCATTCACATGGCCATCTGGATGAAGCCAGGGAGTCTGATCTCTTAAAGGAGAAGCTGAAACACCAGTGGAAACTTTCTAGGCCTACTGGTATCAGTGATTCCATTTCCAGCCAAACACAGATGAGAAATCCTTCTCTTCTAGCTAAAGCCAGAGTGTAGATTAACAGTACTTTAATATTTCGATGTTGCCTAATTTATGAATGTATAAGCCCCATGCAGGTAACCTGCTCTGCCCTCCATTGGGTTCATTGTACTTATTGCCTAACTGGAACAGGTCTGGGGTGGGGCTGGTGAGAGCTGGTAACGCCAGGCTCAGAAAGGCAAGTTAAAGACCAGAGGGCAGGCCTGAGGTTTGGAAAGCTACACAGTAAACGGGTGGAGTACCAAGGCTTAGTTGTGTGTCTAGGGAATTCAGGGTGTGGTGAATGATCAGCCTCTGGGAGAGCAAAGATTAATATTTAATATATACTATATATATTTAATACATAGGATGGCTGAGTCTTTTGTCATAAATTCACAGCTCAGGATTTTAAAGTAAAAAAGAATTACTGATACTTCTCTTTCAATATCCATAAGTACCTCTCACTATAAGAAAACTTAAGAGTCTTTGATTAATCTTTAGCTTGAAATATTTAAATTCTACTTTTCATAAACTGTTAGAAATTGTTTTCAAAGAATTCCTTTCTCCACCCACATTCCAACCTCTGCCCATGCCAAAGGTTAGGAGTAAGCCATATTTTAAAACATTGTATGAAATTCTCTTTCTCATGTCTACTAAATCTTGTTCTCAAAAAAAGGGGGGGGGGCTAATACGACAACATGATTTGTACCTTCATGAGTAAATATTACAATTTAGCTGGGTAACTTGTGGAAGCTTGGTAGGTTAAAGTGACTCACTTGCGTAGATGAAGTTATTTTTAGAGATGTAATTTGTACTGTTTAGAAAAGAATAAAGAGATGGTAAAAGGCTAAATCGCTCATTATAGTTTACAGAGCTCATGAACCAACCCAGCATCCACGCAAAAGATGACTAAGCAAGGGTCGGTTGGTACTTTCTCTCAGAATTTTACAGATGTGAGTCATCCACTTTAGTCTGCAGACACAGCACCGAGGTACCTGTGACTCAGCTCCCATTTAGAAAGAGCACTAGAATTCGATTCTGATATACTTTTGCACTTAAGTAGTGAGGAAATTACATACCAAACCAAAATATGCCTTTGTACGACACAGCCATCGGATGTTTTTAGCAAAGGCTGAATGACTTTCATCTCTGGCCTTTGAAAGCCTGTCTCTGTGGTTGTGCCGGGTCATACGCTCCCTCAGTCTGCTGGTGCACCCTGCAGGGCCACCTTTCCAAGCTCAGCTCATGACCCATGTGCTCCGTCATCTTCAGTAGAAATCTCACCCTCAGCCTATGCTAACACATCCAGCATTAATGAAGTACTTTAAGCAAATGCATGTGCACATTTGTGTCCTTATGTATGAAAATCTTCAGCCTAAACTGTTACAATTCTGGTTTCTGTAATCTGGTGGAAATAGCTTTCAGAGGCTTCCTCCCTTTCTGACTTTACCTGTGTCAGGGATTAATAGAAGTAAAATCGGGTGGCGCCTCTGGCTCAACAGAGTAGGGCGCCGGCCCCATATGCCAGCGGTGGTGGGTTCAAACCCTGTCCTGGCCAAAAACTGCAAATAAATAAATAAATACGTGAAAAAAAAAAAGAAGTAAAATCATATTTTCTTAGGTTTTTTAGAAAACATACACACAAGAACACATACAGATGATGGCGATCATAGTAGTACATAAACAGGCGTGGCAGAGCAAACGCATGTTCTCTGTGTAAGGCTGTTGTTGCTCTGTTCTCAAGCACGGGGCTCTGTGACCCTCACTGTGTAGCCTCACACTAGGATCGCCCTCTTGTCATTGACACACACTGATTACACAGCCTATTCACAGTTGAGCTCTTGCAACATAACCTGTCCTTTCAAATATACAGAAAGTGGTCCCTTGCAGTTGGCAGATATTTCAAAAGGTTACTCTTAACCAGCAAAAAACAATGTTTATTATATTTATCAAAAAAACAGGAAGATAGTTATGAAAGCAAGTACTCCATGAAGACATATAATGAAAAGCGAGAGTATCCTGCCCTGCGGCTCACTGACAGCCACTTTTAACCACTTCTTGCCTCTGTAACCAGCTGACATAAGTTTCATTCCTTACCTGCTATGTCTGCACTACTATTACTAAGAACATTAGGGCAGGCAGAGGTTAAAGTTCGGTCCTATTGTTTAGCAGAAAAGTCTTATGTACCTTCAAGTCAACTCAGCAAACATTTGAGTATCTACTAGGGACCAAGCCCTGTATCAGGCCCTGTGGTCCCAGAAATGTTTAGGTTCACCAAGGAGTTTGCACTTAGGTAAGGTAGACAGACGTGCAAGCACATAAATACAAGTACTGTGTGGAAAATGCTGTAATACAGACGTATAAATCCCCTTCTCAGGGATTGTACAGAAATGTTCTAGAGCTTTGTCTTTTAAGTACAAACAGAAATTTTCTAGGTAAAGAGGAAAGAATGTCCCACACAGAAAGAATAGTATACTTGTGGGCTGATGTAATACATTCTGAAGATTGGGAATCATGTATGAAATTGAATATTTAGGATATGTGAGTTAAGGGAGTAATGGGAAAAAACCAGAATGAAATGGGCCTGGCTGTGATGAAGTGCCTTGTATGTCCAGTGTTCAAAAAGGATCTGCTTACTGATGGAGAGGCTGGGAAGGATTTTGAGAGGGTATAGCGTTTTCTCAACTCTACTATAAGGATAGAATAGGGGAGGATGAATCCAAGTAGGAAGAACTTAGGGGTAGATAAGCCCCTTGGGGAAACTGGTTCAGGCAAGAGAATATGAGGGGCTGAAACAGTGGGAGTAGAGAGAGAGAGAGGGAAGGACATATTCTAGAAATACTTCAGAGTAGAATCAAAAGGACTTTGTGAACACTAAGATTTGGGGAGTGAGGGAGAGGGAGGAATTGCAGATTACTCTGTAATTCTTAGCTCGGGTATCTAAGGAGAGACTGAGAATTAAAGAAGAGTAGCAGAATTTGGAAGAAAGCAAATGAGCGAAAATGTATTGAATTTAAGGTGTTTACATGGTTAAGCAGGTGGAACATAGTAAGTAGCCAAAAGTGTGAGACTGAAGCTTCATGACCCACCTGGTGGTGGCATTTGAAGCCACAGAGCTGGTGGAATTCTCGTAGGGTAAGTCTGTGCTAGAGGGGACTGAAAACTCCTCTGGGAAAGTGGACAGCTGGTGGTGGGCAGAAGATTCCTGATGGAGACCAAGAAGCTGCAGAATGGTAAGAGGAGAGCTGGGAGAGAGGGCACCAAGAAGGCAGGAGAGGACAGGACTGGAGGAGGCACAAATGGCAGGGAACAGGAGAGTGAAGGTTTTGGCTTCGTGGTGGTTGTGGTACTTGTTGATGGAGTAATAAAAGAACTTGCATGCGTCAGTATAGGTGGAAGCTGGGTGGCAGTGGGTTATGGAATTAATTGACAGTGAAGATATTGATCATATCCTCTTTCAAGAATTTAGGGAATTAAAAGATGAGTGAATGGGCAGGTTGATGTGAAGAGTGGTGCTTTGGGGTGAGAACCTCCAGTACAATGAGAAGGAACCCATGGAGGACAGGTTAAAATTTCTTGGCATAGAGTTCAGCACCCCTAAGCAAAGAACATGAAAGAGAGTGAACAGGCTGCTGGTGCCATTACCCGGTCTGCCCTTAGGGGCCCCCCAAAGCCACTGAGGTGTTTGCATTTTGCTTTCTCTGCCACCAACAGGGGAATAGGCAACTTGGAAGGAGGAGGAAAGAGTTGACCCTAGAGCTGAGCTTTAGTTAGCCAGAAACCTCAGGCAGAGCAAGGCTGTTAATTCACTGTCTGTTTTCTTCTCTTCAGTTCGATTAGCTAGAAAACAAAGATGGTACACTGTGAAACAAAAGGAAAGGAAACCAAACCTGAGGGGGTGGCTGGTCAGTCTCTTCCTAGAACCCCAGCAGCATTTAATATAGCCTTCTGCTTTAGTACTTCTCACACTCTCTTGAGATCATTTTGTCTGTTCACTTTCCCCAATGATGGGCCCTTCAAGACAAAGTTCTTTTTTGCTTCATGATGAAATCTCCTATCCTTAGCACAGGGGTTGGTACAGACAGGGCAACTCAAAGGCTTTTTAAATGAATGTACAAACTTACATACTTTTTTCTCATTTGACTTGCATTTGACCCTACTGTCATGCCAGATCATAACTGATTTTAAAATCCCTTAGGTCAATGGTTTTCAACCTGTGGGTCGTAACCCCTTTGGGGGTCGAACAACTCTTTCACAGGGGTCACCTAAAACCATCCTGCATATCAAATATTTACATGACGATTCATAACAGTAGCAAAATTCCAGTTATGAAGTAGCAACAAAAATAATTTTATGGTTGGGAGTCACCACAACATGAGGAACTGTATTAAAGGGTTGCGGCACTAAGAAGGTTGAGAACCACTACCCTAGGTTATTCTTTACTGTGTTAAAAGTTGCTTTAACTCCCACTAACCCAGAATGCCCATGGATACCTAGAAAATCAGACAGACAACTTTCTTTTTTTGTACAAGCCTTAAACTGTTCTGCCCCTAAAACAGAATGCACACACACCCCCGTTTGGATACAGATGTCTGTGCATAAAATATGGCACCCTTTAATAAAGCATCCCTCTAGCCTCCGGGCCCTTCACCTCTCCTGATCCAGGTTCCTGCCTGCTCAGGCACTACTTTGCAGATTTCAGTTTCATTCTTCTGTGAGCTAAGGCTGACTTAGCCAGTTGAAGACTTAAGGAACCAAACCTGTTTTTCCATGGAACCAATTAATAATATATCTAGAAACAAAGAGATATAGATTTCTCGAAACAAAGAGATTTCCATCACGGAGAGTATTGGTAAGGGGTCAGGAGCAAGGTGGGGCATTGAGAATAGTTGTTTTGGTCTAAGAGCAGCAGTGGGGCTGAGTGAGAAGGGGTGAGCTGTCGAGGTGTGACCAAGGTTAAGGTACCCAGAAAACAAGTTAAGGTACTTTGTTTTAAAGCCCTGTGGAACTCGCCTTTCTTTTTCATTTCTAATCAGATTCTTTTCATCTGTCCTTAAATGCTCTGTGTATATGAACTTTAGCGTCTGTATTCAAGCTTTAATCTTTTAACCTGAGCTTGATGGGCGGTATCTTGCCTTCTTTAGAAGGAAGAACTAGCTAGGCCTCCCTGAGCTATCCCTCTAGTGTTCAGAAAGGATTGTATTTTTAGCTGTGAGAACTTGGCTATTCCCTGTGGACTAGACCAAGGGGTGGAATTAAGGTAATTAAGTTGGCCTCATTGTGTGGACAGAAAGAAAGGCAGTTCCTGGAGGCAAAGGAAGCTAATTGAACTACTTAAGGTGTAAAACCGATTTGTATTTGGAGCTGACTTAAAATGGTGGGTGCAGGAGGGCTCGCCAGTTTTATCTGGTTTAATCAAAAGTATACAAAGCTGTATGAAGTAAATTAATATTTTTAAAAACATACAGTTCCCTTCTGTTTATCCACAATGGAAGTGAATGTGACCCTGCAGCCCCACCAGTTCACTCCCCAGCAGGGCAGTGGCCTGTGGGTGTCCTCTCCAGGATGTGGGCCTTTCCAGGGATGAGAACAACAGAATGAAGGGTGTCCCAGGTGACTCAGAAGTCTTTTTCACTTGGCAGATATTAGACCAGTCTGATGTGTGTGAATGGGGAGCAGGCTACAGCTTTAATTTCAAACAGTTATTCTCCTGCAGTTGATAACAAGAGTATTCTAGGGGCATCAGAACCACTGAACTTAAAACCTGAATTCAAGGCCAACTCTGTCACATAACAATTTTAAACAAGCTACTTTGTGTTCTTAAGTTTCAGCGTTTTTATCTATGAATAGGGTAGTATGCCCACCTTGAAGATTACAAATAAGATATGTGAAAACATTTAAATCATAACATTTACATTATAACATTCACCATGCCTCTGAAGTAACCAGAATGGAGCACAGGTGAGCAGCTAGGGAATGGTATGGAGATTTGGCAATTCTGAGACCATTGTACCCTTGAGCTTGACAAACACATCCTATTCCTCCCTCCCTTTCTGTTATGACTGTGTATGTGACCTTCCAAAGGAAAAAGGCTAAATGGCCAAGCCTTCAGGGTTGATCAGTCCCTCAATTGAGCTTTGGGAGTGAGGGGAGACAAGGAGGCAATAAAAATTTGAAAAGGGAAGTTGCAGATCGATACAGTGTTATAGAAACTGTGGAGAACAGAAGTCAGCCATAGTGTCAAATGCCCTTAATACCCCATAGATAGGCCCATAAAATCTTTCCCCAAAAGAAAGACAATAAGGAAACTGAAATCTCAAAAATAAAAACTCTTTCAAGTCTGAGACCATTTTACCTTTGAGTTTAGCTTGGCTGAAAAGCAAACACATCCCACTGCTCCTCCCAGTCCGTTGTGACTGTGTATGTCAGTCTTTTAGACTTGTACTGTTTTGATCTTCAGCCAGAGAATTTGCTTGCCTGTAGCAACCACTGACTGAGATGGTAAACAAGTCAAAATGCCCAAGTAGAAGCTCCTTCCAGAATGTCAGAGACAAGCAATAAATTAAATTTGTAGCATTTGTGGTAGAGAATGCCAGTAAGTTCTCTGGCTTGCCCCAGGGCGGGTACACTCCCTCGTAGAAATGAGCGAGAGGGAGTCCCTGGCAGAAAGCGCCCAGCTCACGGTAGGTATTCAGTAAAGATTGATTTCTTTTTCTTAGCATTAAAAAAATGTTTAATTGGAATGAAAAACAAAACGAACATCATGCCCAACTATTACTTCTGCTGAGACTTTTCTTTTTCTTTTTTTTTTTATTGAATCATAACTGTGTACATTAGTTCAATCATGGAGTACCTTGTGCAGGCTTCATATACAATCTGAGATAATTTCATTCACCTGTTCAACATAACATTTGTGAGATTTTCTCATTTACTGTGTGAAAACATTTGTGTTCTGCATTTAGTAGTTTTCTCCTATTGACAGCATGCATAGCCCTGTCCTGTGTGCTAAGTATCTATTAGTGAATAAGTACACTGAAACTGTGCCATCTAGAGTTATAAAAAAAAAAAAAGGAAAAATTTAGTTTTAAGAGTTGATACTTTTGTTTTTTTATTTTATTATTTTTTATTTTTATTTATTTATTTTTTTTGAGACAGCCTCAAGCTGTCACCCTGGATAGAGTGCTGTGGCATCACAGCTCACAGCAACCTCCAATTCCTGGGCTCAAGCAAGTCTTTTACCTTTGCCTCCCAAGAAGCTGGGACTACAGGCACCCGGCACAACGCCCGGCCATTTTTTTTTTTCTTTTTTTTTTTTGGTTGGAGCCGTGATTGTTGTTTGGTGGGCCCGGGCTGGATCCGAACCCGCCAGCTCAGGTGTACGTGGCTGGCGCCTTAGCCCGTTGAGCCACAGGCGCTGAGCTGATACTTTTTTTATTATCTTACTGGATCATAAAACAAAAATATCTTACGATGTTTGTGCATTATATAAAATTTGAGAAGTAAAGGAAATTGGAGAGAAGTTAAAAGAAAGGGGGGTCTCATAATCTCTCCATTTATAGGTATGCATATTTTTTTAATAAACTGTTTTTGCTCTATGCACTTTTGTCAGGAACCCAGGCTCCTTGTGGCCTTGTTTTTCTGCATACCAAACATTCAGACTGTGGAATTTGAAGGAGCGAGTATGAAGGTGTGCTTAAACGGTGTGTATAGATCAGCTCTGCAGTGAAGTCTATCACTTTCTTTTTTTTTTTTTACATATATTTTATTATTCTTCATTACATTATTCCCCCTTACCCCCTAGTGGTAAGACAGAATTTATTTACAGAAAAGAATACAGAAACACAAAAGCTCCTGGTAGAGGGAGAGAATTCTAGTGGGGAGAGAGAAGCTCTCTCCGTTTCTCTCCCGGTCTTTCCCCATCTCCTCCTTTAGGCCTTTATTTCTCAGGGTATATATAGGTGTATGGGTTCCTTGGCCAGGAAACGAATGAATACAGCCCCTTCCACCAGGGGCAAGGTGAATGAATGTATCAATGAATGGATACAGTCCATTCATGAAATTGAGGCCTAGGAAATTTACAAGAAATTGACCTAGGCATAGGAAATGGATGTTCCACATTTAGTCCTAACTGTGAAGTGAAGGAGACACCAAGGCACAGCTGTGTCCTCAGCAGTTGTCCAGCCTTTTTGGCAATTGGAGCCTCTGGTGGAGGTTGGAGGTCCCCCTCCTTGCCTGTCATCCAGCCCGCTGGCTCTTCAGCTGGTGAACCTTATTTTCTTTGTGTCAACTGATTTCAGACTCCAAGTCCTCTGTCCCAATGGTTGGTGAAAATTTCAGTCTTGATTAAAGCTTTTTTTCCACCAGGAGTAGGCAAAGCTTCCAGAGGTCCTACTCAAAGCAAATTCTGAGAAGGTTACTGCATTGTCCAAGACTAGTGATCCACCACTAGTTTGGGGGGGAATGAAGAAAGCTTTGGAGATGTTGGTGGCTGCAGTTAATAATTTTGCACATACCTAATTTATATACATGAAAAAAATAAAGGGGCCTTAACTTTTCCAAACTGCAAAAGAAGATTGGCCCTGAATAGGAAATTGGGCGTCTGTGGAGTAGCATGTCTAAGACTGGTAAACCCCTCTTCCTCAAGGAAAGAGACATGAAAGCGTACCTGAGAAATTATCCTTGAAATGGACTTTCTGGGTCAAACAGTATATGCAGTTATAATTTTGATAAAGAACGTCAAAATTTTCATAGCAGTTATACCAACCTGCCCTTTTTCCATCTGTTTTTCAGAATTCTTATCTCCGGTACCTTCTATAACACAGTTTGCTGTCAAACTTCTGTTTTTTGACCTTTCCCCCTAAAAGGATCATAATGTGGCTAATTACCATTATTATAATGAGTGAGATTAAGCACCTTTGCATACATTTAAGATTTATATATTCCTGTTTTTTAGTAAACCATTGATATCCTTTGCTCAGTTTTCTATTCTATTATTGATATATAGGTTGTCCTTATATATTAGGGGATATTAACACTTAATTTATGGTAAATTGATTTTTTCCCATCAAGTGTTCTTTATTTCCCCCTTTAACTTTGTTTATGGCTGTTTCTATCATGGTGTTTTTTTTTTTTAACTGTATAGAGCTGAATTCATCAATATGCTAATTTATGGCTTCTCAGTTTCATGTCACAATTAGTATATATAAATTTTCTCTAATGTTCCTTTTAATATTTTTATGGCTTCACTTTTAATGTTTAAATCTTTGATGCACCAAAAATTTATCCTGAAGTATGTTTTTCCAAATGGCTACCCAGTTATCACTACAATTTTAAAAATAATCCCCCCTCTCCTTGTTGATTTCAGTTTTGGCTAACACGTTAAATATTGAGAGAAGCCGCTGAATTAACTAATAAAAGGTTTTAGCAGTTTACATTTACAATAGGCATGAGCGGTGCCCTTTTTCACACTTTCTAATCAAGATTTGACATTTTATCTTTTTAGTATTTTTGCAAACCTGATTAAGCAAACCACAGTGTTTTGCTGGAAGGAAATAATTATAGCAAGAAACACAGGAGGGAATGTGTCGCATGCCTGTAAGTGGAGGTTGGGAAGTGGCCACTGAAGGGAGACCTTTGGGCATTTGGCTGTGGGGCAGGCGGCAAGACCACATTGCAGGGATTAGAGTCAGCATAGGTGCTGGATAAAAGAAGAATGGCCCTGAATAGGAAAGTGGGTGTCTGTGGAGTAGCGTGTCTAAGACTGGTAAGCCCCTCTTCCTCAAGGAAAGAGACAGGGAGCAGCTGGGATCCTAAAGATCTGGGGCTGGGGGTAGTGGCTCACACCTGTAGTCCCACACTTTGGGAGGCTGAAGTGGGAGGATTGCTTGAGCCTGGGAGTTCAAGACTAGTCGGGGCAACATGGCTAGTGTCTGTCTCTACAAAAAAATGAAAAAAAAAAAAAAAGTAGCAGTAGTACAAGTAGTATCATGTAGTTCCAGCTACTAGGGAGGCTGAGGCAGGAGGTTCATTTGAGCCCAGCAGTTTGAAGCTGCAGTGAGCTGTGAAGACACCACATATTCTAGCTTGGGCGACAGAATGAGACCCTGTCTCAAAAAACCAAACCAAAACAAAACAAAACAAAAGGTCTACCTAGGAAGCTCAAAGTTTGGGGTTGGGGAGGCAGGCCTGAACAGAGTGTTCAGGGGACATGCGCACTCCCCGTTGAGTCTGGTCTGTTCCCCCTGTATCAATCAGTTCAGTGATGGCCCAGATTCTCCCCTGAAACGTCTTTCTAGTTTCCAACAGTCCATTTCAATTTACCATCACTTTGAGCCTGAACCACTACAGTGACACCCCCGCCCCCACTCCTAACAGTCTGCCTATACTTTTGAGCTACTCTCCACCCCATCTCTACAGTAAATCAGAGTGATCTTTTAAAAACTCAGCTCTGATCACCTGTGTTTTTCTCTCCTGAAACTCTGTGACTTTTAGTAATACTCAGGATGAAATTCAGAATTCTCAACTCTTCACCCTTCCACCTCAGTCTGCTTCCTGCTACCTCCAGGAAGAATTCTATGACTCTTCTGTCACAGAGCCTTTATGTTTCAATGACACCAGGCCCACATTTTCCCACACAGGGCCTTTACACTTGCTTTGCCTGGGTCCAGATGTTCTGCCCCTACTCTGCCCCACAAAACACACACTTCTCCAGGCTAATTTCTATCCATCCATTCCTGGGTGTTCCCTGACACTCTTCTGTATATTGGATGCATCCCCGCTTTGGCACCCAAACTTGCCCTCATAGCAGTTAACACAATTGTAATTATTTAGTTTCTTTAATGACCACTTTCTAATTTCTGTTTCTCTCACTAGATTATAAGCTTACATATTGTTGTATCCCCCAGGATTAATGGAATGGCTGGCATAAAGCTAGCATTTAGTAAACATTTTTTTTTATTAGCGAATGAACAAGGTATAACTATGATGCAATGAGACAGAGTCTAAGTATCATAAGCAAAGAACCATGTCCCTCCTTTTTACTTCCTTTTTTTTTTTTGGTGATTTTTGGGCAGGGCTGGGTTTGAACCCGCCACCTCCGGCTTATGGGGCTGACACCCTACTCCTTTGAGCCACAGGCACCACCCCCATGTCCCTCTTTTTTGGGAATGCCCTTCTTCACGTATTTCCATTAAACAAAATCTTCTCTTGCTTCAAGGCCCCTAATTTAAGTGCCACTTGCTCTGGAGGCCATGTGTGTGTGTTGTAGCACACTCTGATCACTTGTTTCCCTGACCCCTGTGCACCCACTGGCAAGAAAAGAATGAAAGAGGGAAGGAATTTAATGTGAGACTCCATGATGGCCTTTCCCCAAGTAATAGGGAGTTATTTTCCTCTTCCTTAATTTCTAGTAATTCTTTCCCTTTGAAGATACTGCCAAATTCTCTCTAATATACTATGATTGTTCCCTTAGGAGCTGTTGTGCAATCAATTAGATTTGTAGAATTTTACAACTCAGGGTCACCCAGTATGATTCCTCATTTTACAGATGAGAAAACTGAGGCCCAGAGAGGTTACTGTTTGAAACAATTACTTCTGTTGGGTCTTTTCATACCAATAACTGTCATTTTCTAAGATAAATGTCTTAATACCCCAGCTCCACAAGATGGAAATGTGTATTCTGTTTATGTAAAGACCTACTGGTGGTGATGATCTCAGGGCTAATGTGAGCCCTGCAGGGTGGGCTTCCTGTCCTGCTCCCACAGCAGAGCTGCATTAGTCTTGGGGGAGTCAAAGAACTCTGTCTGTGACTGGGCCCCCTAACCCAAATGGTGCCACATACCTTACCTGTGCATTGACCAAGGGGCACTCTATTTGTGCTGAGACTCACTGGAATAATGGATCATGAGACCTGCTGTGTTAAACAACTGCAAAACAGTAAAAGGCAATCTTCCTTCCCTCAAAAGTCATGTAGGGTCAACTGGGAAAATGTTTAAAAATGGCCATAGAAAGGGAGGGAGTTTGATCTGAAATACCGTCAGCAACTTCTTCTCCCTCATATATTTGCTTTCTGGTTACAAAAAACCAGGCAAGCAGAACATATTTGTAAACAACTTTAGAAGGAACATAACATGGCCTTCAAGGAGGAAGGAAAGTGGTTCCTTTATATCTAGAGAATCAATAAGAAATTAAGCAAAGTCTAGGTGAAGTTTGGCAGTATGAATTTATACAACCTGAGTCAAGGAGTTGAGCCTCCAACTCTCTCACTGGAGGCTGTGTGGCAGGACCTGGGAGCAGGGAAGTCCACGTGGGCACCGCACAGGCTCTGTGTCAGGACTGTGGAGGTGGCACTGCTTTCAGATCCAGCCTGGAGAACACGAGGGAGGTTTTTCAGCACTGGAGAAACTTGGACAAAGAAGAGCAAAAAGGCAAACTAGGTAGAAAATGTGCATGAGAAACAGCTGGGAAGAGGGAAACAGAGTTGTGGGGCAGAGAAAGTTAGTCGTTGGCGCTGTAGAAGGGAGAGTGGAGCAGGAGATGTGCTGGTGTCCCGTGAACAGTGTGGTTGGAGATCTAGTGCTGGATGGGGAACAGGATGATTTTCAGTGGGAGCCGAGACAATCAAGGGCAGTGAATCAACGTGGCCTGTGTACCCCAGAACTGGTGTGAGTGTCCTGGAAGGAGCTGATGAGAGAACTGGGACTCTGGGACTATGAGGAGGAGCCAGGGCTGAAAGGGCCCAGAAATTGCAGCTTAGCTGGTGAGGGCCCAGGCAGCAGGAGTGGCTGTGGGTGAGATCACTTTGCAGGACTACCTGTGCGTACCCAGTTCACCATGTGCTTATTTTCCTATTCACATTATGCCTAGTTTTGGATGCCTGGGCACAAGTGTGAACAACTTCACCTCTACCTGCCTGGCTCCACAGGGGGCTTAACCCCTTGCAAGAAGCACTTGCAATACATTTCCCTTGCACACATAGTTGCCTTTTAGCTCTGTTAGTGGGGAATACTAGTTTATATATGTATTTAAACTCCACTTTGTAAAAAACAGGCAATTAACACAATATTTAAAGAAATGAATATGATTTGGCTACCTTGATCGCCACCAATAAGTAGTCAGGATCTTAATCCATTTTCTTTTTTCACTTTAGGACATTTAATGTCTTCTCTCCCTTCATTGTTTTAGGTGAGTGAAACATAACCTTTGCTTTATTCCTGGGAGTACCCTCAGTTCTTAAGATCAGGATCCTGAGTGCTCCCAGATGTGGGCAGCTGCTTTCTCTGCTCCTTCTCTCCCAATACAAGGAAGAAAACAGGACCCAACAGCTCTCCTCTGACCTCTACCCCAGAGGGTTCGGAAGACCCCCGCTCCTCAGCCCTCACTGTTTGTTACTAAGTAATCTTTTAGAGTTCTTAGATGGACTTCTTTGACCACTAAAATCCATTCTTTCTAGCTCCTTTCTCCTCTGTCTCCTCTCATAGCCATGGGCAAATTGTACAATGTATTTGATCCATAAATTGGGAATAATAGTACCTAGTTCTCAGAGTTGTTTGGACTATTAAGAGACATCACTTAAATACATGTGTTTTTTCTCCCTCTTCCAGTTTTCAGGGCTATCAATTGGAACTCTCTTCTAAAGTGAATCATGATTGTCTATCCCTTATAAAGAAACCTTCCTTACTCTTTAAATAATACCCTCTAACATTTTCCTCCACATTTTTGCTTAAAATCTGCATGCGATGGAACTTAATTTGATTCACTAACAGTTTGCCTTAGCAACCTTCCTGCTTTCCAGTTTTACAGTCTAGGTCTTGCAAAGAGATCCGTGTTATAAAACAGAAGTTTAATGAAAATCTAAGTTGATTGGAAAACTCTGAAAAGCTTTAAATCTTTGTGCTTTTATGAAATACAAAGGAGTTTTAACCGCAATAAACAAATTAGGTTCAGAGATGGGGATTTCCAAGACAGGGGCATTGGGTATACCCAGTGAACAGAGTGGCTGTTCAGAGGAGAGGCTGTGGAAGGGGGGAAGAAAGTCCTTGCCACTACACATGCTGAAAACTGCATGTTACCTCCATGGGTGTAATAAGCCATAGTCACAACATGAGAGAAGGCTTTCTCCAATGCCAGTCTATTATATTTTTGGATTTTCTACAGAGAAATGTGAAGTTTGCATATAAGGAGATCTTTAAAATCACATTGGGGTTAGTTGTGTTTATTTATCAAGGCAAGCAGCTGCGCTGGTGAGCTCTTAAGGCCCCTTTTAGCCCCAGGATTTTCCTCTGCTATGCTTCTTTTTGTCTTCTTACTCTCTGTTTTGTGTCTTTGCATGTGTGTGCCTGTGGCCTTCTTGGTCCAGTGGGAAGAAGTCAGCGGCTACGATGAAAACCTGAACACCATCCGCACCTACCAGGTGTGCAATGTCTTCGAGCCCAATCAAAACAACTGGCTGCTTACCACCTTCATCAACCGGAGGGGGGCCCATCGCATCTACACAGAGATGCGCTTCACTGTGAGAGACTGCAGCAGCCTTCCCAATGTCCCAGGTTCCTGCAAGGAGACCTTCAACTTGTATTATTATGAGACTGACTCTGTCATTGCCACCAAGAAGTCAGCCTTCTGGTCTGAGGCCCCCTACCTCAAAGTAGACACCATTGCTGCAGACGAGAGCTTCTCCCAAGTGGATTTTGGGGGAAGGCTGATGAAGGTCAACACAGAAGTCAGGAGCTTCGGGCCTCTTACTCGGAATGGTTTTTACCTCGCTTTCCAAGATTATGGAGCCTGCATGTCTCTCCTTTCTGTCCGTGTCTTCTTCAAAAAATGTCCCAGCATTGTGCAAAATTTTGCAGTGTTTCCGGAGACCATGACAGGGGCAGAGAGCACATCTCTGGTGATCGCTCGGGGCACATGCATTCCCAATGCAGAGGAAGTAGATGTGCCTATTAAACTCTACTGCAATGGGGATGGGGAATGGATGGTACCCATTGGACGATGCACCTGCAAACCTGGCTATGAGCCTGAGAACAGCGTGGCCTGCAAGGGTAAGCTCTGGGGACCTCTTGAGGCCTCTACTTCCTGCCTACCTGGAACACGCTTGTCTGCAAGGCTGTCCTGTCTCTAGCCTCTGGGTCATATAGGAACAGAAAGAGCCTACTGGCTTATTATAAAGCTCTGGAGAACCACCAACCCCAATGCTAGGCCTGAGGGCTCTCCAGTTGGGTTCAACTAGATTGTCCGTATTTATGCTGGCAAGAAGATATGGGGTAAAGTCTAGTGAAAATAACTTCATAACAAATTGGTTACATCTAGTTTTGGGTCTCTTATCTCTCTCTTCTCTTTCTCTCACCTCTCTTTTCTATCTTTATCTCTGACTCTCTCTATGCACACAAAAGCATGCACGCCCAAGTTCAGGGGCATAGAGAATTTGAGTTGCCATGGATAAATTCACTCAAGAGTAATTGAGAAATGCCTGAATTTGGAAAATACATTAGTTTATTTCAGTCCAGCTCCCATAGCACTCAGCTTGGTACTGAACCCATGTAGCTCATTAACTCAGAGCCCTCTGGCATGGCTTTCTTCCTCTAGGGGCTCAGTGCCAGATCCTGGAAGGAGATGAAGCTGTTGGAATGGAAGTGGGACTGTATCATGTATGGTATTAACTTTTGCTTCTGAACAACACAGAGTGATGCAGACTTTGCAGTTTGGGGGTTTCAGGATTCTGTGTGCTCTCATTAGCCCTCTTCAGCCCTTGAGAGCTCATGTCCCACATGTGGCAGTGAGTGTGCTGACCTGGCTAGAGGCCTAGTCTTCCCTGGGAGTGGACAGAAGGGTCTGGAGGCCCCACAGCTTATGTCTCACCTAAGTGTGTGGAAGCTGAACATGGAGGAAATCCAGGCTTGGGAAGGGAGAACTACTTTCCTGTGTTAAATTTTTCTTGTGACCTTCAAAGGTTTTGAATTGTTTAAGAGGAAGGCTTCCCATATGGACCTCAGAAATGACTGCTTCAACCTTAACACATCACTAGAGTTGCCCACAGTCCTTTGGGGTTTGAGGGCTGTATTATCTCCTTCTTCTCCATCATCAGCCTCTTGCCATCAGTGTTCACTGGTGTCATTTTGGCCCTGCCTGTGCACTGACCAACCTACACCTATTTACTTCTCTACCTACCTTGCTCCCTAGACACCTGCGGGTCAGGTGGCAGGCACAGGACTGCAATGCCCATAGCCTCTGCGATCCTTTGGACTCAGCTAATTGCGTGGGCTGGAACACTCATACAGCCTTTCTGAGGCCTACTGGGAGCAGAGAGCTGTGCCTTTGTGTCTTTATTGGATTTCTTGGTTATGGTACCCATGATGGATGGTGTGAAAACAGAGGGGAGAGAGTGACGAATCTCTCTCGGATCCAATGATGAATCAACACAGGCAGTTTTAAAATCAGCCCAGCCTGGTCCCACAGTGCTCCTCTTTGTCCCTTTGGGTGGGAGTGGTGGGGTACCCTCTTTGGCATTTGTCAGAGTCTGAGTGGGGACCAAAGCACCAGGCTGAGTTCTTAAAGGTGCCGGCAGCAACGCACAGGCAGGATGATTTCTCTGGGCTTCAAAGGGCTGCCACGCCACACTTGCTGGCTTGTGCCCTCTCATTTTTCTCATTATATTCTGAGCAGAATGGCAGGAACCAGAGCAAGCATTGATTGGTTCTGATTTAATTGGGACTCTGGGAACAGGCTCTCATTTCTTCGGGCTAATTGGAACTTTTCTTTTGAGGGGTGCTGCTGTCCATGTTGCTAGTCAGTAACCGCCTGTGACTGTCCTGGGAGGGCCTGTGGGGACAAATATGTAAATCCAAGTTGTTTCTTTCCATTCTCCCTTCCCAGCCCCAACCCCCTGCTGAGTTTTGGAAGACATTCCTAATCTTGAGCTATGGTGTATCTGGCTTGACTTTATAAACCTTCCTAATGCGGCGGTCCTTTGATATAGTTCCTGTGGGTTGCGACCCACAGGTTGAGAACTGCTGCACTAGAGGGCGAGGGAAATGAGGAGCCCATGCACCATCCCTTTGCCATTTCAGAGGCACAGACGTTCATAATTTAGTGACACTTCTGGGGGTGTAGAGGGCCAAGTCAGGCGGCAGCAAGGGTCCTGTGGCCCAGTAGCCTGGTTGAGCTCAGTGCACTGGAAGGGCAGAGAGGCCCTGTTCTCATCTCAGGAACCTTAAGGGGCATCCCTGAATTCTTAGCCCTTGCTCTGAGCCTCCAGCCCAGAGTTCACAGAGGCTGCTCCAGGGAGCCCTCAGGCATAGATGATCATCTTGGGAGGCCTCTGCACCCTTTGGTGGGGGGCGGGCAGTGCTGGTGGAGGAACTTGTGACTGATCTCATGGTGTTTTCATGGGAAGGTTTTCTCCCCATTTCGGGTGGTCATGCTGCACTGCCAAGTGGGCACCATGGACCTTTGCAGTAGTGTTGGAGCGGCCTATCTAGCACAGCCAATCCTCACGAGGCCAGGAGCATGGAGAATGGAGGTATGCCAGGAAATGGCCGAGTAAGAAGCAGTGAGCCCCCAGCAGCTACTCTCTGCAACAACCCTGAGAACTGACATCCCCAAGGCTCACTGGTGGGAGCCTGAATGGTTCTGTGATGCTCACGTTATGTCAATTTGATACATTTTATTTTCCGGTTACATGAAACTAGGACTTTGCAGGGTAGTGGAAAGAATATCCTTTATGTTGAGGATTACGAGTTGTGTTTCCAAAAGGACAGGCTTTCATGCTGGGCAGGAAATCATATTCTCTTGACTTTGACTTTGCTTCTGCTAATCCCTCTCCTGTCCGAGTGATGAGTGGTGGTGACCAGTTGCCTGGCTGTGCAGGGGCATCTGGAGGCCACATAGGCAGCCTAGCCTGTGAAGAGCGGTCCCGGCCTAGAGCTGCTCCTGCTGCAAGGAGGAGGAATGGGGGGTGAGCAGAGGAGCTGTGGGGAGGAGAGCAGAAGGATGTGCAGCACATGGCTTGTACATTTTCTCGAGAGCTTCTTGGCCTAAGGCCTTTTTCTGACTCTTTCTTTCTGCACACACAGGCTGCACCCATCAGGCAGAATCACACAGGTCTGCTGACTCTGACTCATCATGTGTTTGTCTCTATGAAATTATTGATTACTAGGAAAATGGCCCATCTACCCCCAACATCAAGTTTTGTGCTCATAGAATAGTGGATTCATGAGAAAGCATAGCTGGTGCCTCCCTAACCCTTTCCCTGCCGAGATTGACAGCTAAGCCAATCTGTGTGCAGGTCCCGTTTACCAGGGAGGCCAAGGTGGCACTTGGCAAACTTTCTCTCTGCTGTGGAGCCTAATATACTACATTGCCTGAGCCTGGACTGCAGTGAGAATGGTGGGGCTGGGACTGACCGTCGTTAGGAGGAACCTGGCAGGGCAGGCTGCCTGTCTGTCTGTAAGAAGCTTGGGGTCTGCCGTATCCCATGTGAGTGTCCTTTGAGGGTGGTCCCAACTACTGTGACAGCCTCTAAGCAGCTAGATACTAGCTACAACACTGTGCTCATGGGACTTGGATCTGTTCTGCATCTGAGCATCTTTAAGGGTTCAGCTTTTCCTCCTGGAGTTTAATCCTTGGAATTTCTAGAGGGAGCTTCCTCATCAGTCTAGTTCTTTAGCCATGGTGGGGACTCAGAAAATGGCAGTGCTATGCAGAATGCAAGATCTTCTCTGCTGTCTTCTCTTGCCTCCTCCCCAGGATGGCCTTAGCACACTACACCAAGCCATGGGTGGGGCTGTAGGGGATATGCCCAGGTGAAAGAGACTTAACCTGCAGAGGACTGGTTTTAGTCTAGGCTCTGCAGTGAATTTGCCAGGTCATTTTAGGTAAGTCCTTTCCACTGACAGTCCTATCCTTTCTGTCTACTATTTTTCAGGGTATGTGAAAATCAAGTAAGATGATGGATGTGAGAATATCTTATAAGCTGTGCAGTGCTATGCATTGTTAGGTGTCCTTGTCCTTAAGCTCTGAATCACTTATTAAGGAAATGAGACTGTGAATGAAGGTGGCATGTGGTTCCCTCATCCAGAAACATAGTCGCAGGAGTCCTTAATGCTCAGCCATCACCTTCCTACACCTGCCCTGGCCCAGCTCTATGACCATCAAACAGTGAAAACAGCACATAGGAGTGAGCCACTGTCCCTCAACAGGTCAACTGGTCAGTTAACAAAGAGGCATGGCTCACACTGCTTGCCTTCAGTCAGGTGGTCTTGGCAGGTGGTCTTTGTGAACTGGAGGTACAAGCAGGGACAAAGCTTTTCTAGCCAACAATTTTTGCCCAGGCTGGCGGGGACCAAGCCCCAGGCCTACAGGCAAATAGCAGGGAGGTATTCAGAGCCTTGCTGAGAGACTGGGGCTGGGGGAAGGCCATGCAGGACAGCCCTGAGTGACCCAGAGTGTCAGCATGATGCCTCAGCTGATAGTTGGCCTTAAAGCATTCTGGAAAGCGAAGAGAGGTAGAAAGATGAGGACAGACTGTCCAGGCATTACAGAAGAGAAACCTTCCCTGCAGCTGGCCAGCACAAGCCAGGTCACTTGTACTGTCCTCAGAACACCAAGCATGCCAGTGGTGGTCACAGGAGCAGACCTGCGGGACTCCTATCCCCTGCTCAGCCTGAAAACCAGGGCTGGCACTGAGGATGCTTTTCCTGGGGCTCTCAGGTCAGCTGTGACCACTTCAACTCAGAACACTGGCAGGGCCTTCCCAACCTCCGCAAGAGAACAGAGAAGTTCTCAGTGCATCTGGCTCCCCTTTTGGTGTCTGTCTGGGAGTCAGGGTCAGTGAGGTGACCACACTGACTGCCCTGGGCAGCATTCCAGGGCCCTCCTCCTGCCAGACCCTGGCCCACCCTCTCCTGCAAGGTCTCCCCTCCTTCCTGGCTGCTTCTCTGCTCCTCCCCCCCTCCAAGTGGGGACCTTTTTCCTTGGTAATTTTCCACCTACATGTAAATTCCTTCATGCATGGAAACCCAAGGGACATTTTGAACCTTTCACCAGTTTCTATGCCTTTGTCAACTTGAGCAGCTGAGATGAGCCACTTTATAAGCCTGGGGGAGTTGAAATGAAAAATTTGTAGGATTCAAAAGTGGAGAAAAGTGTGTCTAATTTAGTTTCTCTTAGAAAAGAATGATTTCCAGAGCCTGATTCCATCTCCTGTAGGATCATTGTCCCAGCTCTGAGCCCCCCATTAGGCCGCTGTACTGCTAGCCACATCTGGGGGGCACTGATGAGCCCTCGCTGCTCTCTCTGTCCCATCAGCAGTTGGCTGGTGTGTGAGAAGAAAGCCGCAGCCCAGCTCTGCTTGGGGCCAGGGGATGCCAGGGTCATTAACACTGCAGCCCTGTAAGACGAGCTTTATAATAGGATTTCCCAACAGGCTGCTTCATTAGAAACCTCTCGGACCTCCTCTGCTCCCCCACTGGCCTCCAGAGAGAGATCAGATGTAATTGGCTGGATGTAAGGGACTGTGACACAGGCATGAGCAACACCAAACAGAGCTGGAAGGATGCCCTTCTGCCCAGGGACCCCAGCTCTGGGCTCCAAATCCCCACGTGCTGTGTATCACCCCTTCTTTCTTTGAAACATAGGAGTAGAAGCACTCACATTTGACCAGTGGTGACCAAATAATCATGACTTTTCCAGGCCAGTATCATCAGGAGCCCATGATTTGGTAACATCCCATGCATGAGAATTGTCCGAGGTAGAGTCCACATTTTGCCTTGAACTTGGTTGTCCATAACTTAATACATATGTGGTATCAAAGATGATGACAGAGACACCACATGGTTATTACTGATAGCAGATGCCCTGATGTGCCATTTTTTCACCCTCACCTTCCCATGTAGACCTGTGGGTTGGACACTGCCCGAGTAGGTGGTGTGGGGGGTGCTGACACTATCTGTGCTGTGTACCTCGTTTTTCCACAGTGAGGGGTCAGCCAGGGAGCATTCCTGGGCTCAATCTAGAAAGCCATGGCTAGTTAACATCAGCACTGGGGTAAAAGTCAGGTCTGGTGAGGCCACTGTCTGCCTCTGCTTCTGAGACTGGGCCTTGTTGAAAATAACCATCCTTCAAAGCCTAAAGAAGTATTTCTAGGAATATTAAGTTTCTCCCAGCTATCTATCACAAGAGCTGTCTCTGGTTTTCTGTTGTCCCTTGTTTCTTCTTTTCCTGAGTCCTGGTGGCTCTGCAGAGCTGTCCTCTGTGGTCACACATTTCTGTACTGCATACCCGCATGGGACCCCCTGTCAACTGTCACTGTCTTCCTGGTAACCTCTCTGGGACCAGTACCCTCTCTCCAGAGAGCCCTGACATGTTAAGCTGTTTGTGAGCCATCCAGATAGCTCACACCATCCTGGAGGGTGATCCCAAGTTCCCTGGGGAAGAACAAGGTCTGAGGCTTTACACAGAAGAGCAGAGGGGAGGCGGTGGGGCTGGAGGCCTGGCTGTGGCTCTCTGAACTGCATCAAGGGCTCCAGGGTGAAACCCATGAGGCCTGAATCCCAGCTAAGTCAGGACCGTCGTCAGCCTTGTCCTCCCCTTTCTGTCAGCCACAGACAGTCCTGTTCTGGAAAAGTTTATTACAAACATTGCACAAAATGCCTTGAATGGAGGCAAAAACACCACTTTTTAGTTTGAAACATGGAGATGAAAAATTATACTGAATCTTGCCTATATCAGAGTCTTTTGGTTCAGGGCTTAGGGAGCTCTGGTTGTCTGAGCTGTGTTTTCTCTGCTTTTGGCCATTGATAAATCGTGTGGACAGTGTCCTAAGAGCAGAGTCTCAGGTCTTCCTCAGTGTAGTAGGGTGGAGAGGACTGGGGAGAGTCACTCCAGGGCTGTTGCAAATGGTTTACACCTCAAATACTTGCAAACCCCTGGGAGGAAGTCTTCTTTAGCCATCAGGGCTTTGACAGAGACATTGAGAGAGAGGCAAACTTGCTTGTTTCTAGGAGAGATGTCTCTGCCTTTAGAGGTGCTGTCTGCCCTCTCCTTGCAGACTCAGCTAAGAACTTGAGTACCAGTACCTCATATGACAATGGGAGTCTCCCCACATTTGTTTCAAGGACCAGTTAATGATGCAGAGGAGGCAATGCTGGGGAGATGTGGTTTAGTAGTGCAGGATATGGCTGGATCTGCTTTGAGTCCTGGAAGCCATCCACGTGGCAGATAGCATCTAACCTTCTGTCTGCTGCAGGATGTGTCTGAGGCTGCAGGTGTGTTGGGCTCCCCCTCCTGTGTATGCCTGGCCAGGGAGGTCAGCAGGAAGTCAGCTCAGCTATAGCAGGCCCCTTGAGAGGCTGGTGAGAAGATAAAGGCGCAGTACAGAGCTTCTGGAAGCTTCTTAGAATCCCAGGACAGAAATTCAAGGCTTTTCATTGAGAGTTGGGCCTACTTAATTAGAAGGACTGGACAGGGAGACAGGCTTTTTTGTTTCTGGCTTGTCCCCTGCCTCTGTTTGGAGTAGCCCACCGGAGTCTCTGAAGCAGCACAGTTCCTAATTGGGGCTGGACTCAGTCATAGGATGTGCCCGTGGGGGCCTGCTCTCATCATGTCCTTGCAGTCTGGCCCTCCCATTTCTCATTCAAGGTGGATTTTACTCTTGAGGTCATGTGGGTTGGGTAGTCCCAGTGTTTTCTTTCTGCAGGTACTTGGGCCCCTACTGGGGTGGGGCTCTTTATGCTTACATACTCAGATTCACCAAAGTTATTTCTAAGAACTAGTTACATTCTTAGCTCTTAGAAAGTTATTTTAGTATCTTGAGGTTGCTGGGGTGACAGCGACTCTGATGCTCTGGAGAACCCAATGGAGATAGCCCCATCAGCCACATAAAACCCCTAAGGACAGAGAGTTTGCCGCACACTTAATTTGCTTTCCCACAGTGGTCCCAGCCCACTTGTAGACACCTCCAGGGTTGGAACACTCCTGCTTCCCAAGGCAGCCTGGTTCATCTCTGAACCTTTCTTTCTTGGAGTGGAACTTTTATAAAATCTCCACCCCTCCAATTTCCTTTTATGTTGTTATGAAGAATGTTTTGAACAGGTAATACATGCGAAAAATAAGTTTCCCCCCACTCTGGTTCTCATTAGGCTCTCTCACTCTAGCAGTTTCTAATCTAATATTCTCTTGCAGAGAGAGACGCACGTGTGCACACTTTGACCCCCTGCACAGGGCATACTGCAGAGAATTGTGCTTATGGTTCTCCCCACGCCTTCTTGCTTAACAATGAAGGCTAATAGTAGTTTGCCTGTGTTGCATGTAGTTCTGTCTCACCCTTCCTAATATTTCGTTGCATGGGTCTACTTTATTTTATTGGTGCTTCATTTGTAACATATACATTTAGGTTGTTTTCTGTCATTTTATTTTTCCTGAACAATGTTGCAACATATATCTTTGTATGTTCCTCTTTGCGCTTGTGAGTGAGAATACTTAATTAATTAATTAATTCATTAATTAATTTATGCACTGAATATTTATTGAGGATTTTCTATGTGGCGAGCACTTTTCTAAGAATGCAGCAAATTCTCAGAAGTAAAATTGCTGAATCAGAATATATAAATTTGTGATTTTGATAGATGCTACCAGTCTGTCCTCCCCCAAAGGTATTTTCTACCAATTTTTGCTCCCACCAGCAGTGCATGAGAGTTACTGTTCCCCATATCAAGATAATAAAATATCAATCATTTTTATCTTTGCCAATCTGATAGGTGAAAAATGATATTCTGGTATAGTTCCAATTTGCGTTTGTCTTGCCAGGAGAGGTGTTGAACTTTGCAAATTTCCATAAATTGCTCTGTTCAGGAGCTGAACTGAAGCTTCCCGAGAGAACACAGCGTGACATTAGGTGCACCTGGGTGCTGCAGACAGGGGGTGTCTGCTCCCTCCTGGTCAGGCCTCACTCTCCTGGGCACCGTCCCCCCCCTGCATCACAGCCTGTGAGTGCTCTTCGCTCTTTGCCCAGCTCTAGTATCAGGACATTTTGACATGTGCCTCCGGTCTCTGTTGGCTTTTCCTAGACTGTGGTAGGTGAATTGTCTGCAGATGGGACAAGCGCAGGAGCTTGGTGCAGGAGGACCCCCCTCCCATTCACCAGTGCCTGGTTTTGGGGGGAAACTTTCCCTGCCCATGCTCACTTTCCCTGCCCGTAACCCCCTGCCCCTGGCCTCTGTGGGGCTCCTGCTCTGCCCCATGCATCTCTCAGCTCTTCCCCTTTGGCCCAGTCCTGCCACCCTGTATTGTGTCCTTTAGCCTTCCCAGATTTTCTTTGGGCCTTCAGCCTCAACTTAATCTGGAGACACCCCCTCAGCCACCCTCCTAGATCATCAGCCTCCTCTTCATTTATTCAGTACCAGCCCAATCTCACCACCCCTGCCACCCTTCCCCCAGCAACCTGAACTCAACCTCATCCACTTCCCTTGCCTCCAGCTTCCCCCAGCTGGAGCACACACCTTCCCACCTTCCCACCTTCCCGCCTTCCCACTCTGCTGAAGCCCAGGCCCGCTTCTGCTGTGTGTTGGAGGGGTGGGTCTGCCTCAGTCTCGACTGCTGCAGGCTGTTGCTATGGGCATGTCTTTAGGTTTCATCCTCCAGCTCTGTGGCAGCTCATTCTTTTGGGCCATGGACTCCTTACCTCTCTTATTTGCCTCAGTCTCTGTTTTCCCTTCCCCTCCCTTCTTATCCCTTTCCCTGCTCCCTCCCTCCCTCCCTCCCTCCCTCCTGCCCGCCCTCCCTCCCTCCCTCCCTCCCTTCCTTCCTTCCTTCCTTCCTTCCTTCCTTCCTCACTTAGTACTTTGTAATATAAGTGTATTCAGGCTAAAAAGTGAGTTAATTTAAAGAAAAAAAATAATAAAAATCATGAATTAGAAACTTGCCATGTAGATACAGCAGAAAGCAATAAAGATAATGTGGCAACGGCTGATGTTTAAAAAGAATGCTGACTTCCTGTTTACCTGGCAGAGAAAGCAGCTGTGGACTCTTCAGCACAGTCCCACATTTCCTTGTCAGCTTCTGGTGATGGTTGTGACTTTAGTGCAGGGCAACATTTTCCGCATCGGCTTCCCTGTAGTGTTGAAACGCTAATACAACGCAGCTGTCGTTTACAGACACACTGACTGTGTGCCACTTACTCTGCCACATTTTTTGTTCTGTTATTTTTTAAAACCTCACCTGAGAGGCATATGCAATCATCATCATCATTTTTTTAGTTGGAGATACTGAGGCACAGCTAAGTAACTTTCCCGGGGGTCACACCAGGTAGGACTCCAAGGCCTGCTGCTTAGCACTGTTCTCTACTCCTCCCAAGCTGCACAGAGCCAGTGTTCACTCAGGGGCAGATCTGTGATTTGTGATGAGAGCTGGCTTCAGTGTCCCATTTGGACTAAGATACAAGACTTCACTAAGGTGCCCAAAGAAAAATGATTGGAGTTTGATCTTTCATGGAAAATGTTCATTTCCCCTTGGTGGGGGATGAATCATGAGGTTCATAGAGTGACCACATTCAGTGGCAAGAGTGAAGTGAAGGCGCCATCACTGCACCTGCTGCCTGCAGCCTGGTGCCCGGCTCACTCCTTTCATGGGCAATGGCCACTCCTGGGACTTCTCTGCATCCCTACTGCCAACTCTGTGCCATGGGTTAAACAAAACAAAACACACTGAAAATCAAATTAGTGGAAGGAGGAAGAAGAAAGGTTTGCATTTCAGATGTGTATAAGACTTAGAAGGAAAAAGAAGATGTACATAAGAAAACATCCCAGCACCACTGCACAGAGGGAGTGCTGAGGAAACCAGGGTGTAATTGGGCCCGAGGCAGGCACTTGTGGTGATGACGACACCAGACTCAGATGGAGGCAGTAACCAGTGATGGACAGGCCTTGTCTGTCTGTTGTCCATTACAGTGACACATTGAGCACAAACATACAGAACAAAAACAACAGAATGGTCGCAAGCCCATACATTATGAAACTCTTCCACTGAAAGTTGGTGATAATGTCTCAGTTTGACAGAGGACATAAGGTCAGTGCAACGTGTGTATTTCAAGTGGAAAATGACAATCTGCTCTTTGCACAAGATGGATAGAGCTTCTCATTGAAATTGTGTGGAATATGCAAGAACTCTGCCAAATCATGGACTTGGCAAAAATTTGCCTGTTCTGGGAATTAGGTGATTTCAGGGCTTCCATTTGGTTTCCGAGTCTGTCACACACATGCCCACATTGCTCTGAATGTGGAGGCCCTGGTGACTTGGGACTTTGCTTTCCTCATTGCCTCTGTTTGTCTTTTCCTATGTGTTTTTGGTCTAATTTGTCTCCCTATTTTCTTTTCTTTTCCTCCATTTATTCTATTCTCTTGTTTGTCTTCTCTCTGGGCTTGATTCGAAAAAAGAGAAAAGAGAAATGCATTCCCTTGGTAAGAATTTTAATGAATGGAAGGCTATTTCTGCTCATTGTTTTTATTTTTCTCTAGGAAACTATCTAGATGTGAATTGCCATTTTAAAAATGAACTATTTCAGATAGTAAAATAGAAGAAATCAACGTTTGTCGTTAAAGTCAACTGCATATGTTACAAGAGCAATTTTGTCGTCAGTATTATTAATCTATAATCATGCATTTTTGAGAATAAGATCATTAATTTAAAATAACAATAGCTTTTGTCCTTTAAAGTGTTTTTATAGAATTCCCTGCTTCTCTGTTGTCATTTCTTTATTTTTCTGGAGCAGTCTTTGCTTCCTTCCGCTTCTTTCACCCCGTTTTCGCTCATTCTTGGCTTATAAGAATTCCTTCCAGTTCTCTTTTCTTTTAGTAATCTCTGTAAGTTAAGAACCAGTAGGCAAAGCAGTTCCCTGTTGTCTTTAACATACTCAGGGGGGCTGAGCGTCTTGCAGGTTAACGGTGCCCCTCCCTACCCTGCCCACTTACTGAAGAGTTCCCTCTAGTCGAAACAGTTACTCAGGAGTGTTTCGTCTTTGTGGATTGGTCTTTCCACTCCTTTTTTCCCTGACCGCCATCGAGGTGCACTGACCGCCCCTTCTTGTCCCCCGCGTGTCCTCACCTGCACACCGAGGACTCTCTGCAGCCCTGGGGGCTGTGGCTTGCTGCGCAGGGAGTTGGCAGCCTCTGTGCACAAGCCACACACACTGACTTAGACATCTGTGCCCCACGTCTTCCTGACCTTGGAGGAGGAGGCAGAGGTGCCTGGACACCCCACAGGTGGACGGCCTTGACCCTCCAATCCCCTCCACATCCTGTCTTCCCCAGTGGCCAGGCCTCTTCAGCCCTTCCCCCACTGTCTCCTTTCCTGCCATCACTACTTACAGGCCCTTCCTTCTGGGCAACAAAGGGCTCTGCACACAGACGTCGTGTGCTGTTTGCCAACACAGCGCCTGGGTACACAGGGAGCGAGGGGGAGGCCATCTGCTCTCTCCTTTCACACAGACCTTTGCTTTCTCCCTTTCATTCTCCTCCGCCTCTGTCTGTGAACATGTATACAAAAATAAAGGAAAAAAAACAGTTGCTAATTAGAGTAAGAGAATGGGAGTGAGCCTGGAAGCGGGACACACAGAGAGGCCAGCCCCTTGCAAATCAGCCGGCTCTTAAGAGCCAGTAAGGAAAGGGACAAGGAGCCCCGCTCCTCCACCCGCCCCCAGGGAGCTTGGAGGGATATTTTGACAAAGTAAGCAACAAAGCTTCTTCTGCAGAATGGCAAAGAGGGGCTTTGCTTAACCTTCCATCATAAAAGCAGAGGAAACAAGAAATGACAGAGTTTCTTGGGAACTCCCACTGCCCGCCTCCACGTACCCTGGCTCTTCTTGTCTTTTTCACACCATCAATAGCCTAGTAAACAATACTCCTTCTTTGGGGGACATTAAGTGTATCCTCTCATTGATAACTGTTGTTCTGACTGATGGAGAGTGGGCAGTCAGTGGCTTCTCTTCCCAGGGAGGGCAGCTTGCTTGCTTGTGCGGCAGCAGCTGAGTCACCAGGATGTCCCAGCTTGGGAAGTAACTCTCGGCAAGTCGAGACTTGTTTGAAGACTTGTTTGAGACTTTTAAACCCACCCTTTCCTGTTCTTGGTTTGCTGGGTAGTTTCTTTTTCCATCTGCCTCCCAGAGCAGCCCTGATGCACGGTGCTAAAATGCTGGGTGTCTGGGGGAACAGCAGTCAGTGTTAGGATGTGCTCTAGATCATGAACTTTGCAAATCCACTTCATGTTCACAGAAGGTTCCAGAAACAGCAGCACCCCTGGCTGGGGGCACTTGCAGGGCAGCTCTGCCATGGCTTAGAACAGAGCTCCTTGTGTATTGTTCAGCCAGGCTCACTCAGAAGGTTTGAGGGTGCCCAAGAGGACCAACTTTGGAGAGCTACGAGGAGGAGACAGGGGCGCCTGGTGACAAGGTCTCCCTAGAGATGCATTTTCTCAGGCATAAGAGGAACAGACTGATGGCCCAGATATACAAGGATTTTGAAGTAAGTGCCATGTGCCTTGAAAATTAGGCAATTTCCTGATTTGGTTTTAGTATAAACAAATGAAAATGAAGGGAGTGGAAGGCCCACGAGGATACACATTAGTACTAACTAGTTAGAGAGGAAGAAAAGCAAGGAAACATAGCCTGGGAAGAAAGGCGCTAGGATCTGAATGTGACCCCTGGAGGTTCACGTGCTGGAAACTTGGTCTCCAAGTTGAGAGGTGGGACTGTTGAGAGGTGATTGGGGCATGAGGCCCTTGCACTCAGGAATGGACTAACCCATTTGGGGATTAATGCTTATCAAGGGAGTGGGGTAGTTATCATGAGAGTGGGTCTGTGGCAAAATCCAGGCTGGCTGTCTCTCGAGGTCTCCTCTCCACATGATGCCCTGTGCTGCCTCCAACTCTGCAGAGTCCCCACCAGCAAGCTGTCCCTCACTGCGTGTGGCCCCTTTGCCATGGACTTCCCGTCCTCCAAAACTGTAAGAAATAATCTTGTTTTTCTTTATAAATTTCCTGGTCTCAGGTATTCAGTCACACCAACAAAAAATGGACTAAGACCAAGGGAGTGTATTTCATTCGTTTTCATTTATCAGTGGCTATTTTAGGTGATGGCTGTGCTGCTCAGGATAGGAATGACCCACCTGAATCTGCTGGGAACATTTGCTGGAAGCTTCCCCTCTAGTCATAAATGGATATGGGTTGTTCCAGTTTGTCCTTGCAAGACTGAATTCTATTTTTTTAAGTTAATTTTAAAATTTTTATCACTTTAAATTCTTTTTTAAAAAAAATTATCATGCAGAAAATTTGGGTTCTTTTGGTGGATAGTTTCTTGTATTTTAACACATGCATAGATTAGTGAAACCATTGTCATCCCTTTTGCTGTTATAGTCCCCATTTTCCCACCCACCCTCTCACAACTGGTGATTTGTCTTTCATCACTATCATACTGTCCTTTTAAATGAAATGATACAATATACCAACCTCGTGAGATAGGCCTCTTTTTTTTTTTATTGAGACAGAGTCTTGTCGCCCTTGGTAGAGTGCCCTGGCGTCACAGCTCACAGCAACCTCAAACTCTTAGGCTTAAGCAGATTCTCTTGCCTCAGCCTCTCAAGTAGCTGAGACCACAGGCACCCACCAGAACATGTGGCTATATATTTTTTGTTATTGTCATTGTTGTTTAGCAGTCCCTGGCCGGATTTGAACCCACCAGGCCCAGTGCATGTGGCTGGTGCCCTACCCACTGAGCTATGGGCACCAAGCCTGAGATAGGCCTCAGCATAATGCCTGAGATTTATCTAAGTTTTTACATGTACCAATTATTTGTTCCCTGTATTTCTTGAGTATTCCATGGTATGGATGTAACTCGCTCTTTGGAAAGCATTTGGATTATTTGTGACTTTTGGTGATTATAAATGGAGTTGCTATAAACATTCACGTGTAGGTTTTTGTGGGGACATACATTTTCATTTCCCTAGGGAAAAATCCTGGGAGAGGGCTGACCCTGTCTTGTGGAAATTACATGTTTGACTGCCAGACTGAGGTTCAGAGTGGCTATGCCATTTTCCATCACCCTCAGCGTCGGTGTGAGAGTTCCAATGGTTCTGCATTCTTGTTAGCACTTGGTATTTTCAGTATTTTTTTTTTAATTTTATCCACTCTACTAGGTACATCATGGTATCTCATGGTGGTTGGTATTAATTTGTAAAGTGAATAATGATGTTGAATGTCTTTTATGTGCTTATTTGCCATCTGTTTATTCTCTTTTTGAAGTGTCTGATCAAGATTTTGCCCAAGTTTTAATTAAGTTGCTTGTTTTGAGTTTTTGAGAGTTCCTTATACATTTTTTATATACAGGTCCTTTTGTTAAACATGTGATTTGCAAGTATTTTCTTCTCAGCTATAACTTATCTCTTTATTTCCGCAATAATGCAAAACAAACATTTTTAATTGTTACAAAATCCACTTAATCCATTTCCCCCAGTTTATTCAGTCAATCATTTGGTCCTTTGATAAGTATTATGTCCAAAAATTCTTTGTCTAACCTTGGCACAGAGGTGTTTTCCTTTGCTGTCTTCTAAACGTTTTATGGTTTTACCTTTTACTTTTAGGGCTAGGATCCATTTTCAGTTAATATTTGTTCAAGGTATGGCCTGTGCTGCCTCTGCCTCTGACTTCAAGTTGAAGTTAATTTTATTGCCATTCTGTCTGTGGCGTCCACTTGTTCCAGCATCAGAGAGCTGTGTGGGCATCTGCTTCACTTCCTTCAAGCCTTTGCTGGAATATGCCCTTCTCAGAGACCTTGACCCTGACCACTGCTCCCAGGGAGAACTGCACTCAACAGCCTCCCATTCACCTGCACCACTTTATTTTTCGCCTAGCACTTAGCATCTCTAAATCTCTAACATAGGGTGCCCTTTACTGATTTATGATGTGTGCTGTCTGTTTCTCCTGTGTGTGTAGGGAACACTCTGTTTGTTAACTGTTGCATCCTGAGAGAATTAGTAAGTATGTGAAGAACTAAGTGGCTGGGGTTCCCTAGGCTGCCCGGGCAGAATGTGTGGGGATGGCCGGTGGGGTACCAAGGCAAGCAGTGGCTGTCAGATGTGAGCCCAGACTCTCTGCAAGTTCATCAGGCAAAACAGGTTTGTCAAATTTGACACTATGGAGCTCTTCTCTCACCCACACCCCTACCGTATTGTTTGAGGCATAAGAACTTAAGCAATCAAACCATTTTCCCTCTCTGTCTTAAAGTATTTATTGCTTGAAATTTAAGCTTTATCCCTTTTCACCCTTATGCCTCTTGAAAGAAAGTGCTCTAATACCCTGGGAAAATGATCTTAAATGCTAATCAGACCTCCATCCTGGGTGTTGGAAGTGACTCAGAGATGGGGGGGTGTGCAGGGCAGAGGCAGTATGAGGGGAAAGCTGTTTAGGAGGCAACACTGGCTAGAGTGGAAGCTTTCAGCTGGTTCATAGTGCTTCAGTTCCAGCAATGAGGCTTAACTCATCAACTCTGAGGCCCCAGAAACCCGAGCAGGAAACACTACAAAGATGTGGAGATTCTAGAAGGAAAGAGGGCAGATTAACCCGGAGGGAGGGGGCCTCAGTGGCTTCCTGTTCCCTGCCAGTGGGGTGCCTCCTCTCCACCCGACCTGCCCTGGGTTCCAGCTTGCTTTCCTTGTGGGTGGCATCACTGCCCCAGGCCTCCCCGCTGGCGGGTGGGGGGGGACACATGACAGTATGTCTCCAGGGCCTGCTCCAGAATCTCCTAATAGGAGGGACACAGGGGCCACGGCCTGCTTGGGTGGGCAAGGAGGAGGCTGGACGGGCATTTGAAGGCTGCATTTGCTCAGCAAGCACACTCTTCTGAAAGTGAATGTTTATTCGGAGTGTCCAGGACACTGAGAGGAATGTGGGCTGCTGCTGTGTCTGTTAGGTCCTGGCTGGGGAGGGCTGGTGTAAAACGTTTGCAGAAGTTGTTTGTCCTTCTCCCTCCTCGACACTAGAGAACTGTTCCCCCTAGACACTGCCCCACCTCCCACCCTAATGTGATACCCTGTGGGTCCTGCTGAGCCTGGCAAACAGCCCTGCTCTCGGATTATCTCTGATAGCTGAGGCTGGCACATACTGTATTTGTTCCTAGAAAAGAAAACCCACATTTGCTCCTGTTTCCACCACATTATTACCACTGGATGGACCAAAGGGACTCACTTTCCTTTTTGATCAGTTTTTTTCAGTGGAGGGGAGGAGTGGCTGGTTTTGAGTCACCAGACCTATCAGGGTGAGGGGAACCTGACTTGTAATGTTTCTTAAATTATACTGTAATGAAGACTCCCACTAACACTTGCAATAATTCACAGAAAAGAAAGCAATCCAAGCGGAGTTGGTTGAAATGTCTTTTTGTGTCTTTTTTTTTGTAAAAAAGTATTACCACCTTAAATGGGAGTCTTCATTACAGATCAGAAACAGAAGCTATTAGTGTCAGAGAACTGTCTCCCTCGTGTGGACCAGGGTTCATGGCCAGAGCTGCCTCCCGGGAAGGCCTGCCCAGGAGAAGCTGCCTGTCTCCACTGCCCTTCCCTTCCCCAGACTTTCTTCCCTTCCCCTTAGGACCATCTTCGTGATGAGCCAGGGTTGCATGCAGGGCTTCTTACCTGTGCAGAGAGCACCTGGGTCTTGGGGTCTTTCTCTAAGAATATGTAAGATTATGGTATGATTTAAGTATTTATGGTCAACAAATACTTTTAACACACAAAGTACTTCGCTGCATGTTATGCCACAAGAAAAGACTTGCAGGATTTATAACACGTACTCACAGGCAGTGCCCCGGAGGCAGGCTGGTTGGATGATGGACCTACTTTGAAGTCATGGATGGACTTCTTCTTTCTGTTCTGTGAGTATATTTCATGGTGTGTGTGTGTGAAGCCTTTCTTAGATGGGAGCAGGCCCAGCGACCCTCCTTCCTTGCCTGTGACAGCCCTGCTTGGCCCCCAGTCTGAGCGTGAGGGCAGCTCTGACAAAGGTGGGTCTCTACTTCTGGGCTCCGTGGGCACCACTCTGGCTCTTCTTCTTGCTTCCTCCGAAGCAAGAAGGGCCCCGATTCCAAACAGGCCAGGAGCCTCAGCTATCAGAGATAATCCAAGAGCAGGGCTGTTTGCCAGGCTCGGCAGGACCCACAGCGTATCACATTAGGGTGGGAGGTAGGGCAGTGTCTAAAGCCCAGGTGGGTGCTTTATCAAGAAGGCATTGGAGCATGATTTAAATGATAGATAAATCTGATGCCTAATTGAGCTGGGGGTGCTGGTGCGGTTACTCTCTTTTCTTGAGTGTGAGAAGGAGAAGGCCCAGCCGTGGCACCTCCGGCAGCCTCAGTTCTGCCCATTCTCAGGGCAGGCACACAGCAAAGGGACTGTTTTCTCTGTGTCCACTGGCCCCCTTGCCTTTCCCAGGGGTTGAGACAGTGGGAACCTGATGATGAAGGGCAGGGTAGTGAACAAGGACTAAAGGAAGTTACTGGCATACCTGGAAAAGGCGCCCCTGCTTCTTTATCATGGCGGGTGGTCTGGCAGTGGTAGGGGAGCCCAGCAGAAGCTCTTCTTGTTTGTGTTCTGGTCTTAAGAAAGAAATGATTTGTTCAGAATTAAAATGCCCAGGGGTAGCAGGGGTAGAATGAGGTAAAGTGTCCGAGGGCCCAGGGAAAAACCATTTCCAGAATGCTGAATGCTAAAGAAAAACTCTGCAGCTCCAGGCTCCAAGGCCTGATCTGAAGAGTGTGCCTTATTTCTTTAGGGAGACCGTGAGAAGTGCTGTCTGACCTGGAAAAACAAGGGGCGCTTGTCTGTAGGAAGGGGGACCTGAAGGTTAGCAGAAAGTTGGTGGTGTGATGGAGAGACAGACTCAGGGGGTGCTTTGGGGTGACTTGGAACTTCATATGGCCTGAGGTTATGCCCCATCTCTCTGCCTTTAGCCTTTAGCCTTTATCAAATCACAGTGGCCTCTGACCAAACCCTAGTTCATCCCGTCTCCAAATTCATCTTCCTAAATTCCAGACTGAGCCAGTCACCCTTATGCTCAAAAACTACTGTGGCTCCCTGTTCCATTTGAGGTTAAGAGCTCGTTCTCAGGCACACATTCAAGAGTGCATATGCACACACACACACATACACACACGCATATACAGACATACATACACACATACAAACATACACATACAGACACACACACATACACACACGCATATACAGACATACATACACACATACAAACATATACACATACAGACACACACACATACACACATACAAAGACACATATAGACACACACACATACAAACACACACATATATACATACAAACACACATACAGACACAACACTTACAAACACACACATACACACGTACAAGCGCACACACATATACACATACAGACACACACACATACACATACAAACTCACACAAACACACACATACAAACACACACAAACACACACACATACACATACACACATACGCAAACACACACACACATACACACATACTCAAACACATACAGACACACATGCACACACAAACACACACACATACAGACACACACATATACACACGTACAAACACACACACACACCCCTTCGGCCCCAAACCCAGCTTGGTTGAGAGCATAGGCTCTGGGGCCAGACTGCCTGGGCTTGAACTCTGGTGCCACTGCCTACTAGTTATATGATCTTGGGCAAGGCCTCAGTCTCCTCAACTGTAAAATGGGTGTAATAGTAACTTGCTTGCTAGGGTGGTGTGAGGAATGAATGAACTAATGCTTATAAAGTGCTTAGAATGCCACTGGCCCTCGGAGAACAGTCAGTATGTGTTAGCTGTTACTATTTTCCAGATTTCATGCATAGCATGTTGTGTCCCCTCTCCAATGCCCCCGCCCCATCCCTTCAACTCCAATAGTGCTCATTTTAATCTAATTAACACTTCAAGCCTATTCAAGCTCTCCCTTTTCTACAAGAGGTTTTGATTTCTTGTTCCAGGACCAGGTGGGCACCCTGATTTACCTTTGGGCTGGGCCTACCTCTCAGCACGTTTCCTGTCTTCTCCCTGTCCTCTTTGCCTCTCTGCTCCCCAAGACCTTGAGACAGACCTGGAGCCCCTGCAGAGGCCGGCAGTCCCATGACTGTTTGCTACAGGATCAGGATCGTGGCAGCAGCTCCCTGTTTCCTGCAGGGAAGGGCCCTCTGCGCTCCCTGCCTGGCTGCGAGTTTCTTTGCCGTCTTCCCTGTGCTGCTCACCCTGCCACCACCCGCCGCTCTCCCTCTGGCTCTCTCTTTCTCCTCCCCTCTGTCCATCTCCTCCTTTTTGATTCTCCTTGTTTCTCTGACCTCCCCCATCTCTCTCTTAATGAGAACTTTCACACATCATATTGATTTGGAGTTTTAAAAAGCCAGCATTGATTTTTCTGGGGGACTTTTCATGATCTTATTTTTAAATGTAGGAAGAAAGCTGTTTCCAAAGCTGTTGACTTTCTCCTATTGAGTTAGGGAGTCAGTGTTGGAAACTCTCTTCTGGAGACCCAGAGGCACCTGAGATGCCACATCTAATGAGCTGGGGTCAGGGCTGCCCTCCCTAGGTGGCATGACAGAGAGGCTTGGGCAGGGGCCGGCCTTGCACAGCTGGCTTGGATTTGAGGATAAGGCTAAAGACCATGTACAGAGAGTGAGCAAAGACACGGCAGAGATACTATTACAGCTGCATGGTCGTGAAGGGCAGTGAAGGGTGGTGAAGCCACGGCTCTGGCTACTCTGGCATCAGAGATTATTTCCAGGTCTTTCTCACCTATTTCCTCATGATGTATATATTGACCCAACACTTGCTCTGTGTTCCTGGCCTTGTACCAAGGGCTTTCCCTACATGATCTTATTTAATCCTTCCAATACCCTCAGGAGACAGGACATGCTATTATAATATTATCTATGCATAAAGATAATAAAGGAATAAATTAAAGTTAGTCAAGGGTTGTGGTTTTTTCACTAAAAAAAAAATGGAGACCTTATATCTTCTGTATTAACATGGATGGAGGTGGAACACATTCTTTTTAGTAAAGCATCATAAGAATGGAGAAGCAAGAATCCTATGTACTAAATTCTGATATGAGGACAATTGATGACTTAATACGTTGTAGGGAGTGGAGGAATGGGGGAACAGAGAGAGGGTAGGAGGAGGGTGGGGGATCACGGTGTGTGACACACCTCTTGGGGGCAGGACACAATTATAAGGTGGGCTTTACATAACAAACACAATCAGTGTAACCTGGTTCTCTGTGCCCTCAAGGAGTTCCCAACAATAAAACAAACAAGCAAAAAACTATTTGGGGAGATGAAATAATAGATTTCAGAGAGCAGAGGGGTTAGAAAGGCAGCATCTTGCCTCCTGGAGGTTGTGTGCACACATACAGAATGCATTCAATCTTCCGGGGCTGAGAATAAACAAACACACAGAACTGAGCGACTAAATGAGAATATTGAATGAAGAGGAAATAAAGACGGGGAAGAAAGATGACATATGGCTGAAGGTCCTGATGCCCATGGTCAGTGGCAGGTCCTCTCTATGGGTTGGTTGGTTGTCCCCAGGTCTGATACACACACACACACACACACACACACACACACACTCCTGCAGATCTGCGGCTGTGAACTGGGACCTCCTTCTTCTGTAGAAGTTCAAAGATCTATGGAAGCAGCTAGGAGAGCAGAGGCCACAGATCTTATCTGCTTTGGGCTCCTGGGCAAGGGCAGAGGAGAGGCGTGGAGGTGTGGATGCAGCAGCTCCTCTAGGCTCTGCAGGGTGCAGCCCCCTGACCTATGGGAGAACAGCTCCTCACCCGGCTCAACAGTGGCCAGTGCCAAGCAGGGCTGAGTCACCAGAATGCTGAAAAGCGATCAAACCATCCTGAGGTTGCATGGAACCTTTGGCCTGCTTGCCAAGCTTCTAATATTGGCAAAGAAAAATCTAATTCTGTTGCAGAACAATTTATCTTGTTTTGCTTGAAATATTCCCGTTCCCCTTCTCCTTGTTTTGGATCTCAGCTCAGGACTCGTTTTCTCCAGAAATCACCTCATCTCCTCCTCTGTGCATTTATTACACCCAGGTGTTTCTCTTAGAAGCCACATATACTTCCATAAAGAACCTTTTATGCAAAATTGCACTCTATAAGAACACTGTTTGTAGGAGGATAAAAAGGTTAGGGCTTACCATTCAGTGCTTGTAGAGCTTTGTATCGAATGCCCTGAGAAAAACAACAATCCTATGAAGAACAGCAGCCCAAATCAGTCTCTTCTGGCATTTGCACCCAGCCTCTCAGTAGGTGGAGACTTTGTGGCTCAGCCTTCTCCTTGAAAATGTAGGTCCTGGAGAGCATTCACTTCTACTTGAGACCCAGTTTATCAAAATTAAAAATCTGACAAGTTTCATTTGTCAATTATACTTCAATAAAGCTGGAAAATAAATCTGAAACCCCTTTGCAGGTATTTTCACATGGTGCGAAATGATTTGTAGCTTCTGCGTTTGCATTTCCACCTTCACAGCTTAACAAGGTGGGGGAGAGGTGCTTGGAGTTTCTACCCAGCCCCAGTTTACACTAAATGGGGCACCTGTGGCACTTGGCTGGCACCGCAAGTGGCTGGGATGGCAGGAGAATGCCGCGAGACAGCGCCAACTCTGCGTCTTCATGCTCAGGTGGACTCTGAGGAGGGCGGGAGGAGCATGCGGGAAATCTCTCTTCACCGAGTAGGCACTCCCACACCTTGCCCTCCTTGAATGCTCCCTCCAGGACCCGTGCCATGGTGTCCTTTCTCCAAATACCTATTCCTTCATTTCAGGGCTGTTTCTGGCTGACTGTACTACAGTGACAGGGACACCTCCGTTTTTTCCCATAGTGTTCAGGCCTACTTTGAGGCTTCTCAGACAGAGCGGTTAGCCCTAGAGAAGTCTGCTGTCACCTCCACACTTATACATCAGACTTTGGCTGCATTGGCCCATCTGAGGAGGCTTGTGGCTGCCTGTGGAGCCTCCACAATTGGAGGCCTGAGCTGTCCCTGCCTCCCCTTGAAGATCCCACCTGCCCAAGACTGGTGGATCCCTGAGTCCCGTCCCTTCTACTGCCGAAGAGGTGAACTTTCCTTCCACGCCTGTGTAGTCTCCCTGGCTCCTGTTCTGGCCCCTCGGTGCATCTTCCGCACGGCTACCCCAGGGACTTTCCCCCAAAGTAGAGCTGGTTCTGTCCACCTCTGAGAGTTCTTCTTTCAATCCAGTCATTACTCCCACAGCCAAGTGTGAATCCCTCGCCTTAGCACCAGGGCATTGAACACTGTCTCGCACAGACTCATCCCCTGCTGCCCCAAATCTGGTCATACGGTGCTAAGAGGTTCCCAGAATTGAATCTAGTCTTTCATGCTTCGCTATCACCTCCACGTTCTTGCTCTTCCTGGATTTCCCTTCTCTTTTCCTTTAATTGCACTACTCCAGGGCTGCTCAAATGACTCTACCTAACTAAGCCTTCCCTGTCTGCTGTCCCCACCAGCATGTCAGCAGCAGTTGCTTCAGTGACTCCAGTACACTGGGAGCATCTGACTCTAGTGGCATCTGTCACAGGCTGTTTTCCACTTGGGCCTCTGTGCGATGTCTTGCTGTGGCAGGACAGCCTCCAGGTCCTGTCTGTGGCTCAGGCACCAGGCACAGGGAGGGACTCCTTACGGAAGTATTGGATGGTGTGGGAGCTACCCAACATAGTAAGCGGTGGGGATGCTACTGCCACCTGGCTCCAGAGGAGTGAAGTAGAACCAGCTTTCTTATGTTTCCTTTGGCATGGTGCTGTCCCTACGGAGAGTGGGGCCAGGGACCTGAAAGCCAAGCAAATACTCAAGATTGCTGGCCTCAAAATATGGCGTCTCAACGCCCCCAAGGAAACAAAATCAAGATGTTGGAGGATTTTTCTTTGGGGAAAGAATTATTCTCAGCTTATATTTAGAATGGTACAGTATCTTCTACCTTGTCTTTTGACTGACAGAAGACGTGTATTTAAGCTATTTTTAACCTGGAATCTTAGGAAGATGAAATCCAGTGATTAGATCATGAAGCTATTGTTTAATTTTTTAACTTTAGTAAAAAAGCATGTTGAAAGGGGGAAAGAGCCAGGCAGATTGATATATTTCAGTTCTTTCTGTAACTTTAGACTTTTATTCTAAAGGAATCCATTGTCTTTAGAAAAGCAGCCAAGGGAGTGTGTGTGTGTGTGTGTGTGTCTGTAAAACTCACCCCATTCTCCATAAATACCTTAATACGGTCTTCAGGTTGAGAAAACATTTTAGAAAGAGCTTCTTTCACTCTATTGACAGCAACAACAAGGATTTGTACAGGACCTTAGCAACTTGCACTTTCCCATTTACTTTTTAACAATCTTAGGAGGAAATGATTACAGACAGTCTCCAACTTATGATGGTTTGATTTAGCATTTTTCAACTTTATGGTGGTGCAAAAGCAATACACATTTCAGTAGAAACCATATAAGCTAAGCTGTGCTATTCGGTAGGGTAGATATATTAGATGCATTTTTAACTTCAGATGGGTTTATCAGGAATAATCCTATCACAGGTTAAGGAGCGCCTGTACTGTGATGATTATTTTCTGTTTTTTAGGGGGAAAAAAGATGGAGATAACAGTGTTTGGATGACCAGCCAAGGACCATCCAGGCTGGGTGGGTGGTTGTAGGTGGTATTTCATCCAGGCTGGGTGGGTGGTGGGTGGTTGTAGGTGGTATTTCAGCCCAGGCTCTCTTTTCTAAATCATAAGGGGTTTTTATTTGTTTGTTTTTACTTTGATGCCCAAATGCAAACCCTTTGGGTTATCCCCACATTGCATTGCTGGAGACCTTTACTGCTGTATTGGAAAACACCTTAGTGGTTTCATAAAATAGCTACAGATTCTTTGGGTCAACAATTTGGACAGGGGTGACATTTTTTAAACCCATAGCAAACTGTTTTTCTTCTGATCAGGTAGATCTAGGTTCCCTGTTATTGAGAAGAAAGTGCGAACAAGATAATCTCTAGAGAGACTTGCTAGCAATGGGCTCTAGAAATACCCTAGATTTCTCCATCTGCTTGAGAAAGTAGGCCTACGGATTGTTCCATTTAGTTCCCCCTGGAAGTATCAGGTCCTAGAATAGGTGGTCCTTGCCATGGTCTCCTGGAGAGAAACACTGAATACATGTGTGTCTTCATGTAAGATTGGGCACCAGGGTAGGCTAGGGGCTTAAGTATTGTGTGATTTGAGAATCTTCTGCCTGCTGTTTATAAGCCTTAACACTGTATCATCTTGGAAGAATAATACTTCATCTGGCATAATCCTTCAGAGTAAAGATACTGAGAACCTCTCTGAAAGAGGAAAAGCCAGAAAGATAGTTTCCTGGGAATTCAAAGCATTTTTTTTGTTGGTTTTTTTTTTTTTTTTGAGACAAAGTCTCACTTTATCACCTTTGGTTGAGTGTTGTGGTGTTACAGATCACAGCAACCTCCAACTCTTGGCCTTAAGTGGTTCTCTTGCCTCAGCCTTCCAAGTAGCTGGGACTATAGGCACCTGCCACAATGCCCGGCTATTTTTTGGTTGCAGTTGTCTAGTTATCCCAGGCTGGGTTTGAACCTGCCACCCTCGGTGTATGTGGCTGGCTCTGTAACCACCGTGCTATGGGTGCCAAGCTGAATTCAAAGCATTTTATCCATGAGCTCAAAGGGTTTCCCTGCTTTAAGGCTTGACCAAGAAGATGGGCAAAGGATAGCAGGGTTTCAGACTTGGCAGGGTCATCTTGTTGTGCCAGGCCATCACTAACACAGTGGCATCTCCTTAAACACACATTGACCAGCTGCTTTATCCTTGCTAGCCAAAGGTGGCCCCCAATGACCCTTCATACCTCATTTCTCATGTAGCATTCCTCTCACCAGTACTCTTGGCATGCTTGATTTTATCATTAGACCTTCATGAACTACTGTACCTGTACCAGTCAGCATGGGCTAGGTTGTGTTGCAGTAACAAACATTCCCCAAATATTAGTGCCTTAAAATAATGCCAGTTTATTTTCCTGTCATCTTGCATGTTCATCATAGGTAAGCAGAAGTCTGTTTCATGTCATTGACAGTTATTTGGCAGAAGGAAAGGGAGCTCTGAAGGGCTTTACATCAGCAACTAAATGTGCTAGCTCAGAAGTGACACACATCACTTTTATTTACAACTCCGTTGGCCAGAACTGAACTCATGGCCTCACCCCACCTCAAAATAGCCAGGAGATACACAGTTCTACCTTGTGCTTAGAACACAGCCAGAAAAAACAGCAAATTGCATTGAGTAGCATGTGACTACCACAATGTTCTCATTACTTGAGCCTTGTTGCCCTCGCTTTAGAATATCCTTTTCTTTTTGCCCACACTTTCATTCATGCATCCGTGCTTCCACCTACCTGCTCATCAAATGTTTGGTGTGCATCTGTCCTTGCCTGGCTATTGTTGTAGGTGCTAAGCATCTGAAGATAAAAAGGTTCTCTGGAGAAGTCCATAATATTACTGGAGTTTTTCAAAGTCTACCCAACGTTTTAAGGCTGTAGCTAGACTTTCCAGGACAATAGCAAGGGTTAGTGGGTCCTCCTTTGATGACATATCATTAAAAGTTAAGCATAACAGTAACTGTTATTTAGTTATTATTGAGCCCTTACAATAAACTAGATAATTTGCTAAGAGTTCAATTTAACCTACACTATACTTTTAAGTGGTAGGGTATATCACGCCCATTTACAAATGAGTAATTTTAGCCTTACAGGGGTTAAGTTACCTATCCAAGATCAAACATCTGCCAAGTGGCAGAGCTGAGGTTTAAATTTGGGCTGAGTCCAAGTCCTTAATCTTCAGTGACTACATTGCACTTATCTTTAATGCTCATACAGTTTGTTTCTCTGAATCACAGACTTGGAAACAACAGACAGACAAAGATTCTTCTCTGCAGTTGTACTGTGAGTGCTTAGAAGGCAGGGATTGTTTCCAGTGATTTCTGATCATTCAATTCCTTTTTGATGAATGGATTAGTGAGGTATGGAGAGAGGGAAAGAAAGATAGGATAGAGGAAAGTGAAGAAGGAAAGAGAGAAGGAAGGAATGGAGGAGATAGTGGAGAGAGGGCAACTGATTCTCTTAATATGGAATGAAAGTCTTGCCAGCGAGGTGGTATGCCCTTCATGAAAAGCCAGGCATATACCCACATCCTTAAGAAAGGTGTCCTGTGCAGCCTTGGTCTGCTCTTATAACCTGATCATCAGCCCTGCCCCTCAGTCTACCGGTTCTCAGCGTGGCTCATTACCACTGACGAGGTTCTTCAGTCTACCAAGTCTGAACCAGCCACAGTTAAATACACAGATGTATTCCTCCTCACTCGGCTGCTAAAAAGGAAATATTTTTGAAAAATATGACAACTCAGTATCACAGCTCTAGGATACTGGAGGAAGGAAGAAAGGGCTACAAAAGAGGCATTAAACAGAATTTTTAAAGGTCACTATCTGATTTTGTGTGTTGCTTTCCAAAGTGATATTTTGAGATTTAAAAAAGTGTGAATATAACAATTATGGCTAGCCTCTGTCCTGTGCAGTTAAATAATGGTTTACATAGGGGATCAGCAGCAGTTAGTAAGGCCTGAAAGCCTTGGCTTTTTCTGCAGCCTGGCCCTGCACACCCAGGTCCAATTTGTTTTTCACTGTTGCTCAGTCTTTATCAAAGAATCTGCAGTCCTGTGCTGTTCTTATCTGGCGCCCGAGCCATAGACTATGTCCTATTTGAGGTAACCCAGATTCTGCTAATACACCATCTTGACATTTAATAAAGAAGCCACTGTTAGTCTTTCAGTCTCCAACCTCGAGGGTCAAATTGCTTCCTTTTGTGTTCATGCCATCAGGGCATGTGTCTGTGCACGCACGTGTATGTCTGTCTGTGCAGAATGATGCATCTACTAGAGACTGTGTTGGCTCCTTTTGTCCTGGAGATTATGTGTAAGTGCCTAATTGCATTTGCTATTTAGCAATTAACCACTTGCAGGTGCAACTAGTTGTGAGCACAGTTCTGCATGTGTGACTAATTGCAGGTGTAAAATATTCACCTCTTCAGTTCCCCAGTTCCCTTCATGGCTCAGTGGGGCTCCCTGATAATTCTCCCTCACCATCTGCGTTTAGACTCATCCTCTGGCCAGAGCATCTCCTCAGGAGACATGCCAAGCAGGGGAGGCAGAAACGCTGTTTCAGAGCAAGAAGGAACGTGGAGGCGAAAGAGAGGGGAGCAGAGTGCTGGAGAGGCTGCAGGGAGTCAGAGGCTTGTCGGTGAGCTGCTTCCCCCTGCTGCCCGTGCAAAGCAAGGGACTAGCTGGGTCCTTGGGCTCTGGAACTTCCTTCTTGGTTGAAGCTCCCTGTGCTTTCTGAAGGGACTGCAGAGGGTGTCTCCCTCTCCTAAGACCATTGGCTCAGGCAGCGACCCAAACCTGATAGGGGTTTATATATGTTAGGAAGCTTGGATATTCTCTGCAGTATTGTTGGTCTCAACAATTCATCTGCAAAGTGGGGGTGACACCCTCCTCCATCTTCCTGGTGGGCCCCCAGGGTGTCTCTGAGAGCGAGGTAAATGTGACTCCACTTCTAATCTCACCTGGCCTGGAGAAGATCAAATGTGTGTTCTTCAGGGGAGCAGGGTGACTCTTGGGTGGCCATAAGGAGTTTCCGCTTATAATACTTTTTTTTGAGACAGAGTCTCACTCTATTGCCCTGGGTAGAGTGCTGTGGCATCACTGCTCATAGCAACCTCAAAGTCTTGGGCTCAAGTGATTCTCTTGCCTCAGCCTCCCAATTAGCTGGGACTATAGGTGCTCACCACCATACCCAGCTATTTTTAGAGACGGGGTCTTGCTCTGGCTCAGGTTGGTCTCAAACTCATGAGCTCAGGCAATCTACCCGCCTCAGCCTCTCAGAGTGCTAAGATTATACTCGTGAACCACCACGCCTGGCCCACTTATAATACTTCCATGGTAGAACCCCAAAAGGGTCAGAGGATGAAGAGATAGGAATCACAGTGAATCTGTGACCCTGAGCCTCTCTCTGTGTCTGAGTCGCCGCTCTTTGCCAGTGGAAAGCGAGTCCCTGACTACTGCCTAAGATGACTGTCCTTCAAGTGAGGGTCTCAATAGCTCTGCAGTTGTGAGCTTGCCTGCGCTGATCTGTCTTCCCCCACCCACCAAGCTGCACCACCACATGGCTTTCTGAGAGTCCCTCTCTGTAGCTTGAAGCCTGGTGGGATGTGGGTTCAGGAAGGGAGGAGTGGGGAAGGCAGGGTCCAGAGAAGGAATGAAGGCCAGGACCTGGCTGGGACAACATCAGGTGGCAAGCAGGCAACAAAGCAGAATATTAAGTTCCCCAAGAAGCCTCTCTAGAAGCTGAGGGTAGGGAATGAGCTACTTCCAGGCCTCAGAAAGGGAATTCAGCCCGAGTTCCAGGGCGTTAAGGGCTCCCAGTCCAAGGGTTTGCACTGAGCCACCGTGGCGGCACGTTAGAGGTCTCACTGCAGAGCCGGGTGAATGCTCCAGTGTGGGGGGCAGGGAGGGAGAGTTAGGGGGAGAAAGTTAGGAGGCTTCGTGAACTGGGGAAAGGGATGCCGCAGGCAGGAGGGCATGAGGATGGAGGCAAAGGGACAGGTGAGTAGCCGAGGCAGCAGGGTTGGTCCCACTCCCCTCGTGTCTGGAGTTGGGGTGGCCAGTGGAGAGCTGGCTGGGCAGGGGAGGCTGGGCCGGCGGGGCCGGCAGTCTGACGGGCTGTTTTCATTTGAGTACTTGTTGTTGCATGATTGAACTTAGCTTTCTAATTCCTGACTCCTGGGTTCCTCCTCTGGGCCACTTCCAGTAGACTATACTAAAAGCTGTGTCTTGTCCCCTGGCCTGCCCGTGGTGGAGTTCGTTGGAGTGCACAAGCTATTTAAGGCAGCCGTCTGGTGCGATGGAGGTGAACTGGGCCTTCATGCCTTATTTTGTGAGATTCCAAAGCTCTTTGAAAACAAGAAGGAGGGCTTTCCGGCAGAATTTTTAGAATTTCGTGCTACTTTTTTCTCAAATTCCTATTCATAAAATGGGATAGTAACAGAACCTACACCATAGGGCTGCAGTGAGGATCATATGACATGAGTTAATGCTCAGCACAGGAGTTAGGACAGAGCAAGCCCTCGCTAAGTGTTCATTACTCAATTCACTCTTGTTATTAATTTTATTTTACTGAGGCTCCTGTCACCCAAGAAAACCTGCCACTACCCAGGTTGATTTGGGGTGGGAGTGTCAGTGTTGTCTATTGGCTTTGAATGACAAGAGTCCATGATTCTGAGATCAGTACAGGTTAAGCCTGAATCATGGGCTTATTCATGACAGCAAATAACTTTGGGGTCTGGTGGGAAACCCCTGGTCAGGAGTCACAATTCCAGCCAAGCAGAAAACATGTTTATTCCAGATAATGGCTGTCAGACACAAATTTCACTCCCAACAACTTGGGAATGAGACGCAGATAGGGAAGTCTGCATTTTGCCTGTAGCCTTATATTATAAATTCAGGCTTAACACATCAGGTCAAGGTGTGATAGCTCAGATGCCAACTCTTCAGCTTTATTCCACGATCACAGGGAGTAACTCTTTTCCAGATGATTAAAGAATGTGAGAGCTGGAAGAATCCCTCATGATTATTCCATGAAACCATCTTTTTCATTTGGGAAAAGTAGTGACAGTGTTCATTGAATTTATCAAAGGTAGGCCAACTAGGGGTGCTTTATCTCTGAGATGGTTCCCTTTAGGACATTCCTGTCAAATGCAGTGCAGCCTAAACAAGGCTTTCCTAATTGCCCTTCCTCACACTAAGCATATTCATTGAGATATGTCTTGTCTCCGTGTATGGCGCTGAGCATCCCAGCTAACATGCAGCCAGTTCTATGGAACCTTAGCTTCCAAGGGCCCAGCTAAGGTTCGGCTTCAGCCAAAGCATGGGGAAACCCTCAAGCAATGCCTTGATCCAACTTACACATCTGAAAAATGGAGGCCTGGGACACAAAACACTTATTCTTTGGTTCATATTGGACCTGAGTCCAGTGGACTCCACACTTTAGGACTGAAAATGTTCTCTAAAATACCAGGGTACTACTGTGAACTGTCCATTTAAGGATATTGAAACACGCACGCACACACACACGCCCCCAAACAAAAGCAAGAGAGCTACTTTCTGGTGCATCATTCTTTAACGGAAGATCAGTTTAATATGCACACACACACAAAAGGGGAAAAAGATATCTCAAAGTTTCAAAATTTAAATATTTAAAAATGTAATGTTTATGAAAATGTTTGTCAAAGTTTGATCTTTGTGCAAATCTCACTATATTACAGTTATCCCCCTGATGGCCATTCCCTTTCTTACTTTACACAACCCCTCAAGATATTTACTCAGAGGGAACATTGATCATGAAATACCAGGCACTCACTGTTCTTCAAATGTTAGCCTGTTATGGCAATAACAGTAATAACAATGACAACAATAAAATGATAATTGCAACATTTATTAAGGACATAGCATGTATATGGCATTTCATGCATTAACTTACCTAACCATCAAAACTTTCATGGACTTTTTGGTCCCTACGAAATTCCTATGTTGAGGCCCTAATCTCCATTGTGATGGTACTGGAGAAAGGCCCTCTAATGAGGCAACTCAGGTTAAGTGAGACCATAGGATAAGGATTAGTGTCTTTATAAAAAGAGGCACCACAATGCTCCTCTCTGTGCACACAGAAAAATAACCCTCATTAAAAACCAGCCCTGCTGATGCCTTCATCTTGACGTTCAGCCTTCAAAACTATGAAAAAGTAAATTCTGATGTTTAAGTGACCCAGACTTTGGTATTCAGTTATGGCAGCATGAGAAGACTAAATCAACCAGCCTATGGGCACGCACTTTTATCAGCTCCATTTTGCCAAGGAGGACCTTGATTCTCAGACTTGTGACTAGCTTGCCCAAGGTCAAATAGAAATCGTGGAGTTTGGCCTTGAGTCTCAGCTGGCATTCATGAAGAAAGATGGCCTTACCCTGAAATAGGGAGGCCCAAGTCTGGCTCTTCAGTCTAAGCCAGTAACTCTGCCCTTCTGAGACATTGTGTAAGACTCTATTGTGGAATCCCTCCAGCCTGGGGGATTGTTACAGTAGAAAGAGAATGATATAAAGTCCTGGGCTCAGAGTTGGGCACAAAGTAGGAGGGAACTGAAGAGATGCAAATGGATCTGCTGAACAAATGACTGCGTAGTCCTTGCATTGGCATTCCTTTGTCTACAACTTTATGTGTGCAATCATAGTACTAGAGCAGTCTAACTATATTGTTTTCAAAAAAGAGTAGCTAGTCTAATCAAGTGAGTAAATATGAGCAGAACTAATCACTGTCGGTTTCTATAACTTGTGTCTTCAAGTGCTAACTGCCCTAATAAGAGCATACACAGTACGTGAATGTGCCCTTAGACTGAACACAGGGCCGTCAATACCAAAGATGCACACGTCTCCCCCCATGTGGCTTTTACTTGTATTACTCACAGCTATTTGTATGTACAGTAATCCCTCCCCAACCACAGATTCTTTTTATTTTTTTATGAAATTCTGGTATCCTTGGATTTATTTCTGTACAGTGGGAGAATTTCTGTTTCAGGATAGTAAGGTTTTGAGTCACTGCTGTTGGGCATAATTTAGAAACAGAGAAACTTGTGGGTGTTAGGAGAGAAGAAAGTGGGCAGAAGGCAGAAAAGAAGCCGTTTTACAATTCAGTCTTTGAGGAAGACCTGGGAGTGCTTTCTTGTATCTGTGCCGCTCTGGGAAGGAGATTGAGATGTGCCTGACCCGAGAGAGCAGAGTTCTAGCACAGGAAGCGGGCTGAAGAAGCTGACACCTCCATACTTTTCAGAGTGCTTTAAATAAGGATTTACCTCTTTTGTGTTTACATGGATGGAGCTGGAACATATTCTTCTTAGCAAAGTATCTCAAGAATGGAAGAAAAAGTATCCAATGTACTCAGCCCTAATATGAAGCTAATTTATAGCTTTCATATGAAG
>CAUYON010010336.1:0-23589 GCA_963573935.1 Arctocebus calabarensis | reverse complement strand
GGGGAACACTCTTGAAAGTATTGGCCTGGGCGAATACTTCATGAGGAGGACCCCCAAAGCAATGGAAGCAGTATCAAAAATACACTACTGGGATCTGATGAAACTAAAAAGCTTCTGCACCGCTAAGAACATAGTAAATATCGCTAGCAGACAGACCTCAGAATGGGAAAAAATATTTGCAAGTTATGCCTCTGACAAAGGCTTAATAACCAGAATACATAGAGAACTTCAACGTAATTGCAAGAAAAAAATAAGAGATCCCATCTCAGGATGGTCAAAAGATCTGAAAAGAAACCTCTCCAAAGAAGACAAGCGCACAGCCTTCAAACATATGAAGAAATGCTCATTATCCTTAATCATCAGAGAAATTCAAATCAAAACTACCTTGAGATATCATCTAACTCCAATAAGATTAGCCCACATGATGAAATCCCAAAACCAGAGATGTTGGCGTGGATGTGGAGAAAAGGGAACACTTCTACACTGCTGGTGGGAATGTAAACTAATACATCCATTTTGGAAAGACGTTTGGAGAATACTCAAAGATCTAAAGATTCTACCTTCTTGATTAAACATCAATGGATTCTATTTTTTACTAAATATCAACAGAAAAGAAGCTGCACTCTATAAAATAAAGAGGGTTATTCTGACCCAAATTTGGGGACCATGACCTGGAGCCACACCCAAGAAGCACTGAGCAAGTGGACTCGCAGTGGTGGGGTTATGATCGGTTTTATGCATTTCAGGGAGATAGGAATTACACATAAAATCACAAGTCAATACATGGAAGGCAAACATTGGTTTGGCTCAAAAAGGTGAGACTTCTCAAAGCAGGGCTTACAGCTTTTAGGTCGGTTTAAAGATTCTTTAGCTGACAAGTAGCTGAAAGAGTTAGGCTCTGCCTGATAGACCAGGAGTAGCAAAAAGGAATGCTGAGTTAAGACAAGGGTCTCTTGATCCGAAATAAGGTACAGGACGTCTGCCCAGACTTGGCGGGTGGTTCAGGGTGAGGACCTGCAGGTATGCCTTGAATAGCATAAGGCCTGTTAAGGAATCACAAAGCGCATCTCCAAGGAGGGATGGGGACATGATGTCTGAGGTCCTCTCTCATGGCTAACAACTCAGTTTTAGGAATCCCCTTGACCAAGAGGAGGTCAAGTCAGTCAGCTGCTGGGGGGCATTTCATTTTTATTTTAAGATTTCATTTTAGTTCACAAAAGTGAGTGAAGCAGGAGGCAAGGGAGAAGATAATTTTACAAATGAAGGAAAGAGAGTTTAGAGGGATTCTGACCAAAATAGAGCCGCTGGGCAGCGATCTATATAATGAATTTCCTCACATCACTCTGCGAGAAATAGACTTTTTAAAGACTTTGTGTTTGCATAACATGCTCAGGGCTAGTTATGGTAAACACAGAGCAGAGAGGAATAACACCAGATTCTCAAATCCTGTTAGTTTACTCAATCAAATTGTTTGCCATGGCAACAGAAGGGTAAAGAGAAGCACATGTGGGCTTTTGTTACAGGGGCTTTGTTAGCACGTGACGGGGGCATTCGCATAGCATGTGTGTATGTGTGTGCTCGTGCGCAGACACATGCGAGTTGGAATCCTGCAGAGACACCTGCGGGAAGGGGGGGCTCTCAGGTAGGTGCTTTCTTTCCATGAGATAAAGATGAATGCAGATGAACAGTTGGCTGGGGACATGGCTTTCCCAGACCTCTGAGTTCTCTTTGGGGTTCTACAGACACAACCACAACCAAAGGGGCCTATAGGCAAGTCCGGCATCCCATGCCATATGGACAGTAGAGAAAAACACATGTGCACAAGGACACAGGCACCGGCACTGAGGCTGTCAGGAACTCTCACGCAGCCACATTTTACAAGTTTCCATGCACATGACAAATCAAACCTCGGCACCTTTAATGAGGACAATCTTAACTAAATATTTGGCTTAATATGTTGGAGGAGCATTTTTTTTTTTCTTATTAATGTTTAGCGGCCCAGACATCTTGGGACCAGCTTAATGGCCTCCACATGCCTTCTCCATGGGGTCCAGCTCCGGGGTCTCCCCCATCCCCCACAAAGCTGACAAACCATTACGGAAACAGCAGGAGGCGGCCGAAGCTCAGAGCCTCGGGCTGCCAGACCTCTGCATACCATCTTCTGATCACAGGGCATCCATCTGCAGGATGATAATTTAAACCATCTCCCTGTCTCACAGGCACAAAGAATAAAAAGGACAGCAGGACTCTGCTCCTCTACAAAACCCAGGCCAGGGAGGTACAACTTTGTTCAACTTCTTTCCTAAGAGCTGATATTTTTACAAACCAATAAAACGTAATCCTCTTGCTGGGGAACTACCCTTGCCCGATCATTCAGCATTGAACGAATGGCCAGAAGGCTTTGCAGTCATGGGCCCCCAGAGGATTGAGCTTTAGCCTGCCCAACTGCTGTCCTTTCTTTCCAACTCCCTGAGTTTACAGAGATCCGACTATTAAAAAAAATTTTTTTTTTAAGCAGAAAGAAAAATAAAACCAACTATGCTATACTGCCTGAAATAATCCCAGTGTTTGATTCTTTAAAAGTGAAATACTGAATTACTTAGATGAAAGGAATAGAAATACTTTCCATATCCCTAGGTTATCGAAACCTTTTCCTTGGCCAATGATGTCTGCAGGAGATTCATCCCTCCTGGAGCAGGCTGGTTCCCTCTGTCCCCTGGTAAGTCCCTGGGGCCTAAGGTAGAAATTTCTGACACATGACAATAGCAATGGAAGTTCCCATGGAAACCAAGGGTAAGAAAACATGGAGAAAACCAAAGAGCAAAAAGAAGAGCCAGGGATAAATCACAACAGTTATCCAAATCCTTGTACACTAGGTGTGGAGAGGGAGATTTGGGGAGCAAGGCTCCCACCAACCTCCCTTCTTTATATTTGGTTCAAGTCACAATGGCATTTTAGAATTGCGCTGCCCTGTTTGCTGTGGGCTGGAGAGCAAGTGTTATTCCTGCCATATTTACTTCCTCATAGCCTTGTGCAAACCCCATTCCAATTTGGCCTTATCTATAGATGATAGAAAATATTGATATTTTTTGCCTTAATGATTATTTTTTCACCAATTCACCTAAAAACTACCCTTGTCCTTAGCAATCGTGTCTACCATATTAAGGATTTGATGGGCTGCCACCCCGTTCACATTCCTCCTGTAATTTTCATCACAACCCTATTTTCTTGCCCATCTACCTGCCCCTTTCTGTCTCCTTCAGTGGATAAACCCGTCTCCAGGGCTCTCCGCCTGCTGGAATCCATGCAGGTATGTTGAGTGAGTATGTAAAGGAATACTGTGAGCAGGCAGTGATTCCCCTTATGACATAATTTGTCACAAAAGCAAAGGGTTTGGGGTAAAAAGAAACTTATGAGGAAAAATAAAATTTTTCGAAGTGAATTCTCTCAAATAGATTGTCTAACATTTTATTCCCTATAACACGGTTAATCCTGAGTTTCCCAAAATCAAGCAAGTTCAACATTGAAATAACAAAACCACCCCCACCCCGCAAAGAACCTAAAGGAAAGAAAAGGTTCTGCTTTATTGAAAATACAATTAATTTCTGAGTGCTGTTTTACTCTATTGCTGAGAAAGAAAAAAAAATATTGTGAAGTAATGAGATTTTGGAGCCACAAAGACATGTGCTGAATCTTCGAAATTCTCTTACCTTCCAGCTGGCTCTGTCTTGGGAGTAGGTGGCACAAAGGCTAATAGAGAGATCCTGCTTCAGTGCCCCCTTCCTCGAGAGTGACAGACTAATTACCCACGCTGCAATCTGAGGGCTTTGTAGGCGCTGTCTCCAAGCACACTTTCTTTTCCGGGGGCTATTGTCTCAATTCTAGACACTGTGGATGCTGGGCTGCTCAGCTCCTCACTGGGCTCAGGGAAGGATGGAAAACCGAGACCCCTCTGGAGAACCTGCATGATTTGTAAATCTGTATTTGCAAAGATACGTGAACCAGAGGTAAATGAGCATCGGCCAAGGCGCAGAAATAGTCATTGTTGTAATTTATTTATTTAGCAGATTGGGCGACTTGAAAAGTGAAAACCTGCTACACTGGGTTTGCACTCAATCTCGGATCCATCTTTCTGGACAATCTCAGATCCAGAGAGACTCAGACAGAGAGAGGGGGCAGGGTTGACTGGAAGTTCCATTGCATGATGAGGGTGGGGATGAAGGGAGACTCTAAAATCCACCTGGAGGGATTTTTGCCTTCCTGCTTCCTCTGGAATTGATAGATAATTGTACACTTCTCTTACATTTATAACAACATCATAAAATGAACGATATGATATTTTTCCACCCAACAGGTTGAAATAATATTTATCTTTGAAAAGACCTGCATTTGTTCACCTATTCACCCATTTATTTCAACACCAAGTGAATAACGGGAATGTCCTCGGTGCCACTGCAGGGCCCAGGTGTACTTCTGAGAACAGAGGTACAGGGTTCCCTCCACACGTGTAGGGAGGGACCACATCTGTCCTGTTCACTGCAGGGCCACAGGCCAGGAGGAAGGAGCGGCCACCACAGAACTTGCTCTCAGAGAAAGAGAAGCTCCTAGCTGTCCAATAACCACAGGAGGATGGCTCCGTTCACGGAAGGGATTTGCTTAGGGGGAGGACAGCCTGAGGGACAGGTGGCTGGGGCAAAGCACACCTAGGTCACCAAATGAGGGAACAGCAGGAAGGATCCATTAGTATGTAATGGATGTATGTGTATGACATGTATGTCACTGTGTCCCTCAGTGAGGCACAGATAAATAATGGTGAGATCATGTAAAGAAGTCCATGCCAATATGAAGACATCTCCAAGAAATAGCTAAAGACATCATGAATACTACTCTGTATAAACTACACTTTTAAAGTAACGCTTATGACCTCCACCAGAGGCTCCAATTGCCAAAAAGGCTGGACAACTGCTGAGGAGACACCTGTGTCTTGGTGTCTCCTTCACTTCACACCCAGTTATGCTTCTTAAAGAAAATCCAGGGGCAGTTTCCAGAGAAAAATCAAATAACATGAAAGTGCGAATCAGAAGCCTTCTTGGTCCAGGGAAAACTTATTGGCTGGGCTATTTGGCCTGAGCACATTAAAATGTGGACAAAATGAGACTGGGGTGACAGGGATCCACTCACCAGATCCTCAGCTGGTGAAAATGTTGACCTGGGTCAGGTCAGGGTTGAGGAAAAATTCTCTTTCATAGTAACGTCAATGTACTCGTGAAATTCATTGTCAAGAGTGGTGTGGGATAGAGAAGCTTAGAAGAAAGGATGTCCAGAGCTCTATCATTCATCGTGTTACTGTAACTCTTCTGAGGGAATGAAGGAGCTACTAGTAATCACCCTGGGTCAACAGTCTTGAAGAAGAGTTGTCCCAGGCAAACTGGGACACGTGATCCCCCAACCTAGAATAGGTATAAAGAAAACTGGTGCACTTGGTGGGGTCAGGGATGGTGTCTTAGGGCCTGGAGCCCCTGTTAGGAGGGTCAGATCTTTGTGATCCTTAGGGTTTTTCCTGCGCTTGCTGCTAACTGTAATCCACAAGAACAGTGGCAGTTACTACAGGCCAGGCACTGAGAGATGCTTTATGTGAAATATTTCACTCAATAGCACTAGGAGAAAGGTACCATTGCTATCTCCGTTCTACAAGTGAGGGAATAGCAGCTCAGAGAAGTTGAGCAACTTTCTGTAGGTCACTCAGCTGGGAAGTGCCAGAGCTTCGAATTTGAATTCAAAGAGACATGAATCCGGACTCTTAACCATGATGTTAACCAGTTACTTTCTCCCTTTTGGGTTGCAGGCCATTTCAAGGACCCAAATGTCCAGCATAGGTTAAGTGTATGGTTAGACAGAATCAGAGGGGAAATAGGGGACTCTTGGTGCCATGCTAGCCTCTCTGTCAGCCCGAGTTCACTCTAAGAGACACACAGAAGCGCAGAGTGGCTGATCGCAGCTGCCAGTGCAGACGTGACCTCAGTTTTTGCCCAGAGCAGCCAGGCTGGTTGGGTTTATTACTGTGTTGTGATTCTGTGAGACTAATGCCTGTCCCAGACAGGAATCTTGTCCCTCCAGATACCTGCATAACATTCCTATAACCACCCAGGTCATCTTTGGACCAGACAGCCCACGTTTGATTCTTCTCATCTTTCCATCAGTCAATTTGAGGGCCTCCTTAATTATTTTTATTGCTTTTCTCTGAACTGTCTTCAATTTGCTGGCATATCGCTTTTCGGGTAGTGAGATACCAGAAGTGTTCTTCAGAGAAAGTATAATCTGTGCATGATGTAATGCTTTGGCCTAGGAAGTCGAAAATCATGGCAGCAGTTTCAGCTGCCATTGGTATCATAACCTGCAATCAATTTGGTTGTCCCCAATTAACTCGGCTTTTTTTTTCAGTTGAGGTAAGTACATGGTTCAAAGTCGATGCAATTTATATCTGGGATAGTCCGAGGGTGTGTGTGTGTGTGTGTGTGTGTGAGTTTGAAAAGCAATAAAAAAATAGAAAAAAGGAAATAAAGAGAAGCAAAAAGAAAAAATTTCTTGGTCTTTTTGAACGTTCTTAATATTTTGGTCATTAAAAATTACTTTCTTTTTGGGGTTACCATTTTAATTACAATTTGGTTCTTGTGTTCCTAGTTGTAGATCAATGGCTTTCTTTCTTGGTGACAGTGACCCTTTGTGACTCAGGTTGTAACTCTCTTTGGCTTAATTACTTTGAAGTTAAATATGCTCTGGCATGAATAATGATATTGACCAGGACATCATATTAAAATGCTCACTATGTAATTTTTTTTTCCATAAGTAAAAATGGGTGACTGAGTTAACTTGGAGTTTTAGAAAAATAACTTGAACTCAATTTCACAACTTGCCCTCCCCCAGATTTAAGGCACTTTGGTTATTTTTTCCCAAATCTATTTTTTTTTAGTTAATTTATCTTTTTCTTCAAGTCTATATGCCTTTAGAGTAATTTTCATTTGCTCAAAAGATGGCTATGTGAGTGTTAGCTCCTAAACAGCAAAATTGTCTCATGACAATAGCAGATGCGCTTCTAAAGTTCCAATATGTAAAACTCTGTTAACACATAATAAAAACATGAGAAACACACAGCTTCTCCGTGAGAAATAACTTAGTGGTTTACGGGTCAAATCATGAGTAACCAGGTCTGGCAACTCATCCTCTCTCATCCGGATAATGATTTTCAAATGGCCACTCAGAGTGTTGGGCCTGACCTCAGCTTCGCCCACAACCCAGCAGCTGTTTCCTGAAGCTCAGCTCTCTTGTGATGGGATGCAGATCTCGTTGATGTTTTCAGCCCTCACGGATCACTTCCTTTTGTAATTTAGACCCAGGAAGGCCTTCTCAAATGGTTTTGTTCATGGTGTAAGAAGTCATTTTCTTCCACAAATCTCACCACGTTTCACAGCTGGCCTCCCTGTCTGCAGGTCAGCCTGACCTGGGGCTGGGTGGGCGGTGATTCAGGACATGGATTTCATCAGTGCATTTTGTCTGACAATGAACACAGGCCACATTCTTGTATGTGTGTCTTTGCTTGAAAACAACACCATCACCATCATTACCAAATGCCACTTTAAAAACTTCTCTGCAAAGTCATGACAATATCGTCTTCTTGCAACTCCCCTGACTTTGGGTCTCTCTGTAATATACAGTATAATTTATAAAAGTGTGAGCAACTGTGGAATTGTTCTCCTAATAGATTCTGAAGATTCCAATTTCCATTCTGCCACACAAGACTGAAAATCCACTTGTGCTCACTTATCTGTATCTGTACCTCATCCCCATGCTGCATCAAAAATCAGGTTCAGGTGCAGGTTAAGAGCACGCATTTACCTCCGGAATATGGGACTTATTAAATATCTCTCCACAATTAACATCACCATATCAATAAGAATTATCATTAGGTCCTGTCAATCAGGTGCTGAATTTTGCTGCAGGGAAACAAAACAATTTAAATTATAGCAAGTGCTCCCCTTCTTTTTTACATGCTTCTCTTTAAATTGGATAATTATGTGGCTTTTCATCAGATTCCTCTAAGCATAATAGATCACGATATTCACCCTTTGACCTTGGTGATGAATGTCTCTGGTAAAAACATGTGACAAGCAGTGTTCTAATGAGAACAAAATACTGAATAACTGGAAATCTTGTATAATGAAAGGAGGAAGCAGGAGGGAAACATAACAACCTTTATGGTGGATACACAAAATATATTTGTAAGGTGGCAGTGATGAGGGCTGGGGAGAAAAAGGTCTAATTTTGATTCTAATAATGTAGCTACAAATGCTGCTTTTTCTCCTTTGGTGTGTGCAAAAAGAATGGAGAAATAGACATTCCAGGAAAGCTGTGCTTCAGAAAATACTGGTCTCGACTGAATTGCAAGTGCAGATGGAGTGAATCCACTGGCCTGAGGGAGGATTCAAATGACTCTCTGCATCTTGGAGCACCTGCAAATGGCAGTCTCAGGGAACCACTCATTTTATTGCTTTCTTTAGGGGAGTTTCAAATGTAAGGACAGCTAAAAAGGGAACAGTGTGGTCTTGGGGATCTGCATAATGGAAGTGCCTTGGGGCTGCTGAGCAAGGACAAGAGAAGCAAGGGGACACTCCAATCCCTTCCCACCTCCTGCTCTCCATCAGTCCCTGAGCAGCGGACCTTGCTGAACTCCTTGAGGAGTCCTGGATGTTAGGACTCCTACATCTTCAAAGTGCACATTCTTTGGTACGAAGAGGGTGGGTCATCCTAAGGGTGGCCCTGGGTCAAGGATAAGCCAGTAACCTCTAGTCTTTCCTTCTTGGTTCCTGTCCTACCCGGCTACACAACCAGGGGCTATTTCTAGGGCTGACCCAAGCACAGCTCTGCTCTTGGTGGCAAGAAATGGGGGTATTTCCTATTGAATCAGCCCTTGATAGTGTGATATGCTCTGGGGGTCATGGAAATGAACAAAGTCTGCTTCTAAATTTTCTAGATTCTTGCCTGTCCATAGGATTTTAAGATATACAGTACAAGAGCACCCTACTATAAAGCCATTTATCAACAGTATGGATTTATTGAATCATATAAGGACATGGGGTTTGAGGTGGGAGCTACTTGTTAAATCTGCAAACTCGGCTGTGCTTACTTTGGGGTGGAGGAAAAGCAGATGGAAATCACCTCTCATTTAAGCACCAAGTGCTTACGTGCCAAGTGCTCTTTGATTTAAGTCTCCCATCAAAGTTATTATGCCAATTTATGATTTAGGAAATGGCCCAAGCTGACCTGGAATGACCTGCTAGCAGGGCTGGGATTTAGCCATAGGTTGTTCTGGCTCCTAGGAACATATTTTTAGGTTACACGTAGCACAAACACAACACTATCACTGCCTCCCAAGACTATGCTTTACCATAGCCTTCTCTCCAACTTACCTTGCCAGATCTTGATGGAATTGATTTGGATTTATACAGACTTAATAATATTACCATCAACCTTTCTAGTTGTACAATTTATATCGTTTAGTGAAAGAAATGTAAGAGAAGAAACAGCTGGCTCCATAAATTGATTTCTTCTCGTGAATTCCAGTTTGGGAGAAGAATTCGCAGTGAGTGATATGTGTACTTGAAAAGGATTAAGAATCTGACCAGGCTCAAAACCGCAGTTCTTTTTGTTTATCTGCGGATCTGGTCTGCTTAAGGTAAAAATTCACCCTGGCCTTCATCCCTGACCTCCACCAGGTGGATTTGCATGGAGATGACTGTCTCACTGCCAGCAGTCCTTTCCTCCTTTGCAGAAGAGCTTGCCAGGAAGAGAAATGTCCAAAGTCCATTTTGAGCTCTCAGCTTGGAATTCAACTGCAATTTGTCATGAACATTTGGAAATTACTGGCACACAAAGATGAAGGAGAAGTTGGAGAGCGAAGGCTCTGCCTCTCTAGCAAGATCATCATCTTCGCATCAGTCACTGTTAGAGACATCTCTGGTTTCCAGGCTCAGCTCAACTGCATGGAAAAGAGATCTTCTCCCTAGTTAACCATATGCTGAGAAAACTGGAAATGATGGGTAATGGTAGCTATTGCAAGTGCTCGGGGCTCCGGGGGTGTCTGTAAGAACTCTACAGAGAGGGGCTGCCATTCTTCTCTGAGACTTAAATCCTCAAAACAAAAAGGATCAGAATAGAGGTTCTAGAGTCGTTTGAAGGAGCTGAAATAGTTCTCAAGCCCACGCACACGTTCTTTCTTTAGATTTCTTTAGCAAGTCTACCTTGACACAGCTGCTGTCCTGGAAGTGTTTTTTCTTACCACTTTAGATTTCTTTAGCAAATCTAAAGAAAGAATGTTTTTGATTAGAAAGGAGAAAAAGAGGATCCCATAGGCAAGCAAGCAAGACAAAAAGAGAGCCTCAAAGGTAACCGTTAGCATGGCCCACCCAAACCTTGTCCAGGGGAGAAGGACAAGGACTTGGGGAATTTCTCTTCCCCTAAGAAGATGCGTCTCTAAGGCAGTGATGGAAGCCATAGACGTTACACATCTGTAATCAACGGATTTCAAGGATTCCAGTTCCTTTAGCAAGCACATCCCATCCTGTCATGGTGTGGCTTAAACACTTAGTTTGTCCTTGTCTTGACTCGACATTCACCAAACATCCTTCAGATTGCCACTGGCTCCCACAAACATTTGCCCACAGAAAGCAGACAGGATGATGACATGACTCAGAATAGCCCTGATAGTGATTTCTTGTTAAAATGTTAGTGCTGATCTTACACATTGCATGCTGTGCTCCTGGGCGTGGCCAGCTCTCACTGTGCTGACAAAGCAAGGTGCTGAACCTCTCCCTGCAGCCGAAGACCAGCCCTGCCGCAGGAGCACACCAGGCTGCTCCAGGAAGAGCTGCTGCCCCTTCACCTTGGTATCTGAAAGTGTTTTCCCCCTACCATTTTATGTGTACAGTTTAGCAGCATAAGGTGTATTCTTACTGTTGTGCAACGACCACCACTATCCATTTCCAGAACGTTTTTATCTTCCCAAACTGAAACTCTGGATGCATGAAACACTGTCCCCTCCCTGCACCTTCCCACTTCCTGTGTCTGTGAATTTAACTATTCTAGTTTCTGCACATAAGTGAAAACATAATGTGTCCTTTGTAACTGGTGTAGTTCACTTGGCATAATATTTTCAAGGTTCATCCGCATTGCAGCACGGTGGTCCTCAGGGGTGAGTTTCATGGAAGACTATTTTTCTACAAACCAGGTGGGGGGATGATTTTGGGATAATTCAAGCCCATTGCATCTCCATTCATATCATTAGATTCTCATAAGGAGCACAACCTAGATACCTTGCAGTTTATAGTAGGTTTTTGCACCTATGAGCACCTTATGCCCCTGCTGATCTGACAGGAGGCAGAACTCAGGCAGTGATGTGAGTGACGTGTACAAGGGGGAGCGGCTGTAAATGCCGATGAAGCTTCACCCACTCACCTGCCATTCACCTCCTGCTGTGTGGCCTGGTTCCCAACGGGCCACCGACTGGTGCCAGTGCATAGCCCAGGGGTTGGGGACCTTAGTTGTAGCATATATCAGAATTTCATTCTGTGTTAAGGTTGGATAATATTCAGTTGTCTGTAGATACCACATTGTGTTTATCCATCTGCTGACGGACATTTAGGCTGTTTCCACCTTTTGTCTCTTGTGTACAATACTGCTATGAGCATGGGTGTACAATATCGGTGCAAGTCCCTGCTTTCAATTCTTTTCAGTATGAAAGAACAATTTCTGCAGTAGCAATGCTTTATCTTTCCATAGTGTTCCATGGTCTGCTGAACATGTCAACATATTTATCTGGTCCTATGAAGTAGATGGGTAGAAAGGTAGTAGGGCTATCACCTTCATTTTGCCAAAGACCAACTGAGATTCAAAGAGGTTAAATTGGGGAGCCTAGATCCAAATACTGGCCTTCTATCCATCAGCCTAGGCCCCCTTCAGCACAGAGCCACCTTGGTGAGGGCAGCAATGGTGCCTACCTTATTAACTGTTGGGCCGCAGGTCCTAGCGCAGGGCTGGGCCTACACAGGTGTTCAACAAACACTTGTGACTACCTTCCTCTGTACTCCAGCAGCCAGGATTACTGAATGAATATGCAGTGGAACACACTTGCTAACTTGATGAGAACCAAAAGGGAGCTTCAAGACCACTGTAAAGTTCCTGAGGCAGACCAATGAGCTTCATGACTGGCTGATGGAGACCGCCTGGAATAGAGGTGATAATTTTACTGGCTTCTTTTCTTTCACCCCAGTGGGCCCCACACTCCTTATTTCTGTGGCAAGTGCCTTTGTGATTATGTCGAGGAGAAAAGTGCTCTCCTGCCTACCAACTGGCACCAGGAGGAAAACTGAATTCACAGAGGAATGGGGGCTGTACTAAGCTATTTCTTGCCTGACAGCTCCCCTGAAGAGAACCACAGGTTCATCCTACTTTGGTCATCTGGCTAGCCATGAATCATGGCCCAGAAGGGAAAATGAAATATCAGGAGTTTAATTAGTGTTGTCATAACCTGATTTGGAAGAAAATGCAATGAATATCTGTAATGGCAGAACACACAAAAAAAGTACCATGGAAATAGAGAAAGATGCTTTATCTTCAGAAGCATCTGGAAGCTTCTCCCCCATTCCCAGACTCTTTAATCATCAAAAGTACATAGCTTCTTGCACTCACTCACTTTGGTAAATTTGTGGTTGAAAATGAACACAAGGGAAACTATTTCTCTAAACTCTGCCAAATCATGTGCTCATGAATAGTAGTTTTGCAGGAGCCTGGGAACAACCAGATCAAATATACCTTTGGGAGAATTCTATCCATCAGCTATGTATCATTCTCAACTTCACGAGGCTTCAGAAGCAGAGATACCAGAGCAAGCTCTGAGCATAGAACCTGCTGCTCCTTAACTCTTTGAGAACATCCACGACCTCTGTCAACATTCTAGGTTGAGAATAGCGGCCAGAGAACTTGAGTTGGACTATCTAGTGCAGCTAGTGACTTATTCAGGGACACTCAGCCAGTTAGGGTTTCCTTAGCAGGGTTTTTGTTTGTTTGTTAGTAGTTTTTGCCTTCGAAGTAGAAGAGGATAATGCAGACAGAAATTGAAAGTTGTGTAAATTGCATGTGTTTATAAGAATGTGTTGATGGGTTGGAGTGTTCTGGGCAAGGACCCCACTGGACACCCCTTCTTCCATGACCACCCCAAAATGTGCCCTGGAAAGTTCACAGGTATGTTACTGAATTAAAACTTCCAGGAAACACTAGGCAATTTGTAATTCATTGCATAATTACTGGAATTCATTGGATAATTACCAACTCTCCGTACCGTTGTTCTCAGTGGAGACCTGGCCTGAGTGTTCTCCAAGTCTGAACTCTGAGAGATGAACTGAAATCAATAGAAAGCTGAGTAATGGAGAGTTACTGTCAGAGAGCATTCCAGTTAAAGGACTGTTGCCAACATCCACATGTATCAATATTAGAGCGCCACATGTATATTTAAAGTACTCTATTGAAGAGTAACTCATGCCTTCTGCATTTGCAATATCTTATGCCTATCCTTTAAAGTTGCTCTCAAAGTAAGTCATTTGGCTTTCCAACAAGGACGTCCTTTTATTTTACAACATGTAATATATTTGTAACGACCTGTCATTTTTCTGAATTCAGTTCACCACCCTTGCAGGATGGTGAAGGACTGCCATAAATGCAAGAGGGGTCCCAAGGGCAGCCTGTCCCTCTGTGGGCTTGCATGAAGGGGAAGTGGGAGAGTGGGAGCTGTGCAGGCCCAAACTGTCCTTGCTGGTCTCCATAACGGCTGAGCCACAGCCAGGCATCTCTGGAGGACATGGCCAAGTACCTGGCTATAAGGTGTGAGTTCATAGTGATTCTAGGGTCACTTTCTGGTGGAAAGAGAAAGGAAATCTATATTTAGTGAGCAAGTACTGTGTACCAAGTGTTATCTATTTTAGACATATGTTTTCAACCTTGGAATAGCTCTAGAAACTAGCTTTATGTTTCCCATTCTATTTTTAAGAAAATCAAGATTCTGGAAATTAAAAACTTGGCCAAAATCACGCAGTAATTGGAAGAACTGAGACCTGACATCCCAGCCACTTCTCCCTCAGCCTGATAGAAGGTAACTGCGAGTTTGGGTCAATGACTTCTATTTTGGAGGGAGGAGACCAGGCCGCAGCTGGCATTAAAACACTCTTTTCCATCTACTGCCAGGGAATCCTGAAGGGCGCAGAGATGGATGGAAGGGAATTCCCAGTGACACTACGTATTCAAATCAGTTTCTGTGTCACCCCTGGGTGTTGTCAAGCCTTTCACATTGAACCCCTGGCAATGGATGGAGGGTGCAGAGGTAGCTTTTATTTTCTTTATGTTTACAGATGCTTTAACAGGTGGGTTCAAATAAATATAAATCGCTCTGCAAGTATTTATTGAACTCCTGTGACATGTTAGACACTGACACAGGAGCAAGTGAAACTAAAATCCCGCCCCGAGCAGGCAATTATTCTAACAGAGACAATGAATAAGTCGACTAGTAAAACCCAGGCAGAGGGGCAGTAAGTGCAAAGATCACGGGGTGGATGTGTGCAGTGTGTCTGAGCTGAGCAGTGTGAGGGGAGGGGACGGTAGACGGGTCAGAGAGGCAACTGCGGCCAGAGGTACAGGACTTTTTAGGCCATTTTCAGAACTATGGGTTTTATTTTGAAGCATCTGGGAGGTGCATCTGAGCAGATAAGTTTTAAAAGGGTAGCTCCGCTGGGCCGAGGTGGAGGCAAAGAGAACTGTTAAGAGGCTGTCGCAGTCATCCTGGCCAGGGCTGGGAGTTTGGAGCAGAGAGATGGCAGTGGAGGTGGTGAGAAGTGGTCTGAGTTTGGATATAGTCTGAAAATAGAGTTAGTTGGGTTTGCTGGTAGACTGGAATGTGGAGGGCGAGAGAGGTCAGGGGTGAGTAAGGTTGTGCTCCGGAGAAAGGGTGGGAGGGCCTGATATTAGCTGAGAAGCCTGCAGGAAGAGCGAGTCTAGTGCCCGCATGGGGATGGAAAGTGGAAACCAGGAGGTCATCTATGGAACTGTCACGTTTAAGATGCTTGTTGACATCCAAGTACCGAGTCTGGGGGAGTGGTTCGGGCTGGAGACATAAATTTGGGACTTGTGGACAAATAGACAGTGTTTATATCCATGGGACTGGATGAGATCCACTAGGGACGGGGATTAGAGCATTGGTTTTACACCGGTGGGCCATGAGAGGATCTTAGGTGTGCCACAAAAATTTTTAAAGATCATTAGTTATTTTAGAAAGAAGTTCAAAGCACAATCAGTAATTTTAGAAAGAAGTTCAAAGCACAATTAAGTATGTATATATATATATTTTAAAATCCACATGATTTACATGTGCTATAGAAATTTAACTATAGGTTCAAGTGTGCCATGAGATTGAAAAAGGTTGAAAAACACTGGTTTAGAGAGAGGACCAAGGACCCAGCCCTGGAGCACTGTAATTTTTAGAGGTTGAGAAAAGGAAATGGGAAGGAATTAGCTGGAGATAGAGAAGGAGCAGTGTCCTGGGAGCAGAGCGAAGGAACTGCTGTGAGTTCGAGTCACATAGAATGGAGAGCTGGGCATGGCCTTTAGCAACATGACATGGGTCGGTCTCAGTCGTCAGTGCTGGCACCAGGGAGATTCTACGAGGGCTGGGGCTGAGGCCTGAACGGGGGTTGGAGTGAGAATGGGGGAGGGGCGGCGGAGCTCCATGCAGTGTGAACGATGTGGCAGATGGGGGAGGGAAATGGGGCAGGAGCTGGAACATGTGGTCAAGAAAGGTGGCCCCTGTGACTCAAAGGAGTGGGGCGCTGGCCCCATATGCTGGAGGTGGCGGGTTCAAGCCCAGACCCAGCCAAAAACTAGAAAGAAAAAAAAAAAAAGAAAGGATTTTGTTTTTTAATATGAGAGAAAGTGCCACAGGTTTGGGATTGATGTAGTAGAGAGGCAAACAATTAAGAACACGTGCTTCTGGAGTGAGGGCTCCTGCAGCGGCACCTGGGCAGGTGAGGGAGGCGATCTGCTGCTGGGGGAGGTTGGGCCTGGGCCAGCTGCCGGGCGTCCACCGTAGGACCAGGCAGGGCTTGTAGGCAGATGGGCATGGGGGAAGCGGTGGGGGCAGGCCCAGTGCCCAAAGGTAGAGGAGAGAGAAAAAGGTGAAAAATAGCCTCCTCAAACTCAGGGAGTGAATGGGCTGGGGGAAAGGTTTCTAGGAAACAGTAAAGGCTCATTTGAAGGAAGTGGCAGGGAATGAAAAGTGAATGGAATTCATAAAATTTAAAGTGAATTAAAATTTAAACTTCAGACATATTGTTAAATGTAAAGTGAATTCACTGTAAAGTGATTTATATTCTTTAATGATATGATTCCTTTTTCTTTTTTTGAAACCGCTGATGATTCTCTTTAAATCCCGAATTCAAGCCAAACCCCAGCCGCTGGCTTTCCCAGCGCTGCTCTCTCTACCCACTCCCTCCTCCTGCCTGCATTCCCAGCTCAGACCCTGCCTTGCTGCCTGCTTGTGCCTCCTCAGTTCCTCCAAGTGCCTCTGTAAGTCCGTAAGCCTCTGTGGCACGGTTCCCCTCCCCGCAGTCCTTATCCTCCCCAGACAACCCCAGCTTCCCTTTCTCTGCACTGTCGCTAACCTTCAGGCATAGGGTGCACTGAACAGTGGGTTGTTTTCTGATTATTTTTCTGGGAGAGCCTCATTTCCTGCAAAGATTGGATGAGCTTGAGGTCAAGGACAGTTGTCCTTCCAAACCTGGACATCTAGTAATATTTGACAATATGATCAAGGAGAGAAAAAGAAGGTGAGGCTGGCTGCTGAGCCCCAGGCAGAGACCCTGACCTCCTTGCCACTGTCCTGGTAATAGTCAAGCCCAGAACCGTACAACACACCTTTCCAGATTCCATTCAGCAGCTATTAAAAAAAAAGCACCCAGATCAGAGCAGCAGATAATCCTCTCCAGCCTCCCCCTTTTGTGACTTTTCAAATACAGGATGGATTTAAGTGGAATTGGAGGAACTGCAAGGGAGGCCAGGGGTGTTCGTATTTCCTCTGTGATAGTTACCAGTGAACCAGAGAATCTTTAGCTCCTGGAAGCTGGCAGAGAGGTGACCCGTATTGAAGCCTCTCTACCCCCTGGGTGGCATCAAATTGAGCCCCATGCAGTTATTAAAGGGATAATGGGATTCATTTCAGCAAGGACTGCCTGGCTGGGGCTGGGCTTATTTTAATTTTCTATGTTAATAAACTGTGGCTATTGCTTTTTTCACACTGATTTGCCTCACACCTCATTTCGCCAGCCCATTAGGCAATTACTAGCAGTGCCTCTGTTCCCAGCACCTCTTAAACAGGGAGCAATTATGCTTATTTGGTGAATGATGATGAAACTTGGAGGAGGCAAGTGCACTGGGTAGAACTTTCCTCCCCACTTCATCAGGTGTGCACCAGGCATCGCCTGTTGGTAAAAAATGGGGCTGTGATCCCACCTTCGTGATAGCAGCAGTGTAGGGATTGTCCCTTCATGTCACACCAGCCAGCTACCGACCTGGGCCTTACACCCCCAGTGCTGGGCTGTGGAAACAGCCCATTCAGCTTGGGAAATGAGCTGATAATGCTCTTCATTTGTCTTGAAATGGGAAGTTTTCAATAGGTCTTAAGTGTGTATTAATGCCTCGAGAGTAATGATCCCTTTATTTACAAAGTTGTTTAATTCCCCACTTTTGTGCTCCTTGTAAGTCTGAGTGGAGTTTTCATTTACGAAGTCGCTCCCTGATTTTCACAGCTGCTTTCACAATGCTTCCCCCTGCCTTTCCCATCCTCCCATCCTCCCACTGCTAGAGGTGCAAAGCAGTTGTCTGCCTGACTTCCCACTCCATTTACGAAGTCATCCTGGGTTGGAGGCACGGTTTCCTATGAGGGGACAGTGGGGCAGTGTGTGGACTGGAGCTGAGACACAGGACATGGCCCAGGATGCTGCTCCTGCCTCTGTGTGGTGGCCTCACTGCACCCTGCACCCTCTGCCCTGATCAGTTATGGCCCAGTGCTAGCCTGCTTGCCCCCAGTGACCCTAGGCTCGTGCTTCTTATTTGACAAATTTCAGTAATTTTCAATGAGAGACAGGCTGTGCATAGGACTCCTTTCAGGTTCATGCCTATAATGCCAGCACTTTGGGAAGCCGAGATGGGAGGATCACTTGAGGTTAGGAGTTCAAGACCAGCCTGGGTAAAATAGCAAGATCCCATCGTTAAACAAAGCAAGAAAAATTAGCTGGGCCTACTGGTACTAACTTATAGTCCTGACTACTCAGGAGGCTGAGGCAGGAGGATTGCTTGAGCTCAAGAGTTTGAGATTACAATGAGCTATGATGACATCAATGTACTCTAGCCTGGGCAACAGAGGGAAGCCCTGTCTATAAAAAACAACAACAAAAATCCTTTTAGCTCTTTTAACAGGGCATTTCTAGGCTCTTTGTTCCAGGGCTTCACAAATTGAAGTTTTTCCCTATTAGTGGTGGTGACACCTTTAGAGTAGGTTGCAACTCATTACTTTTTTTCAGAAATGAAAGCTAGAATACAATAGGACCTATCAGAGTAAGTATCCTGTGCCTGGTGAAGGTTAGGTATTATTGCATTAAGCTGGTTTCAGTTATAGATGTCCACTTGTAGGCATGTACACAGGATCCCAATATAAAATGTCTCTCTTACCATAGGTTGATTTAAAAGACCTGGGAGAATCCCTGCTGCAGTTGCAAGCATGCCCCAGGATCCACACGAACCTGACCTACTGGGGCTCCAAGGCTTTCAGCAGCTAATCTTAGACTCAGTTACAGTCTTTAGGGCTCGGTTGCCCAGTGCTCGCTGGCAGGATTCAGAGCGTGTGCTTTTAAAGAGTTTTTGCCTGCTCTACTCCCTGGCATCTGTAAGCACGTGGTCAGTGAGAAGGCCGTTGCTGACTTAGGTGGCAGGGACCCAGGGAGCAGATGAACAGCAGGACCTCCAAGTCAAACAGGGATGGGTTTCAACCCCTTCAATCAGAAGAGTCTCTGCCTGGATCTGACATTTTCGTGGAAGACTGTCCAGAGTCAGTGAGCTCCCCTGTGGGGTGGGCTGGCCAGAATTTCTGAAAGCAGTACTTATGAAGACTGCTCGTAGCCCTTGAATAGTTGCAAGTGGTCTCTGTGACATTGGCTATACTCACAAATAAAATATCTATTAATATAAAGAAGCTTCTATTTTTCCGATTGCAAAAATTCTGGATTGGTAATGACCCTGTGTGGGGGATCTTGCAGGAGAGCTTCTCCATGCTGCCTGGCTGAATTTTTAGTAAAGTCTCCCAAATTTCCTTGTGGGATCCTTGCCACTTTAAGTGCTGAACTTGTCACAAGGACTGAGTCTGTATGTATGATAGCTGGAGATTGAATCTGAGATAACAGCAACAGGGGGTAAGAGGTGTGGGCACCAGCCCTATATTCAAAGAGGTTTTTAAATTTAGACATTTAATGTCTTCAAAATGAGATTATGGGTAGAGTTGCAGGGTAATAGGACAGAAGGAAGATGGTTTGCATACAACTCTGTTTCCTATTATAAGACAAAACTCCTGATAAAGATTTATAAATTAGGTTTGGTGCCTGTAACACAGTGTGCCGGCCACATGCACCGAGGGTGGCAGGTTTGAAATCGGCCCAGGCCAGCTAACCGACAACTGCAACAACAAAAAATAGCTAGGTGTTGTGGCAGTTACTTGGGAGGCTGAAGCAAGAGAATTACTTAAGCTAGAGAGTTTGAGGTTGCTGTGAGCTGTGATGCCATAGCACTCTATGGAGGGTGACAGCTTGAGATTCTGTCTCAAAAAAAAAAATTATAAATTAATACCTTAAAACAAATCATGTAGTTATATTATAAATAGTGCTGTTCTATTGCACTGTATTTTTTGCTGTTAAAAGCTTTGGATCAGTGTTTTCCAGCCTTTTTTATGTCACAGCACCTTTGAATCTATAGTTAAATTTCCATGGCACAGTTAAATGATGTTGATCCAAAAAAAAAAAAAAAGAGTAAAAAAGATATACTTAGTATGCTTTGAACTTATTTCAAAAATAATTTAATTGATGATCTTTAAAAGTTTTCATGGCATACCTAAAATCCTACCATGGCACATTAGTTGAAAATCACTGCTTTAGATAGTTGGATGGTTATAGTTTTTTATAACTTGAGTTCTGTGACAGACTAGTAAGGCCTATGAGGCTTTGGTTTGACCAATTTGAGAACCCAGGGCATGCCTGAACGTCAGTCCCATGAGAACACTAAGTGGAGGCTATTCTGGAAAAATCATTCCACGCCACTCTCTTCATCAGCTAAGGAAAGGCAAAAGCAGAATCTCGTCCTGTTTACTGAGCACGCTAGACATTCTCAGGGTAACACTGTTTCGGTTGATGGGCAACATGTCCCCAGATGGCATCTGCACAAAGTATATGTCATTGGCCCAGAAATAGTAAAGGGGGAAGTGGAAGTCTCAGGACAAATGCTCCCCAGCACAGCAGCTCTGGAAAACTTGGGATTTTGTTTCCTTTTAGTTTGTTTTTCCTCTTATTTAAGAAAAGGTGCTTCCCCCTATCCCACCAATAACAAACATCATATATTGAGAAAACTTGAAAAACCTAAAAAAGCCAAAGGAAAAAAATTATCCCCCTAACCCCCCACCCCCAGTCCTACTGTCTAAGCAGGTGAGATATCCATTATTGCCAGCATGGCATGTGTCTATTTTATACAATGGGCATCATTCTGTTTTGTTTGTTTGTTTGTTTTAGACAGAGTCTCAGTATGTTGCCCTTGGTAGAATGCTGTGCTGTCACAGCTCACAGCAACCTCAAACTCTTGGGCTCAAGCGATTCTCTTGCCTCAGTCTCCCAAGCAGCTGGGACTATAGGCGCCCACCACAACGCCTGGCTATTTTTAGAAACGAGGTCTTGCTCTGGCTGTGGCTGATCTTGAATCCAAGAGCTCAGGCAATTCACCTGCCTCAGCCTCGCAAGTGCTCGGATTACCAGCATGAACCACCACACCCGGCCACAAAGGGCATCATTCTTTTCTTCTCCTTGTATTTCTACTCAGGACTATTAAATTGGAACACCCATTCTAAAAGAAGTACTAGGCAGGACAGTTGTCTGGATGGCCTTGGTCTGACCCAGTTCTCCCCCTTTTACACTTGTAGTTTTTTTTGTTTTGTTTTGTTTTGTTTTGCAGTTTTTGCCTGGGGCTGGGTTTGAACCTGCCACCTCTGGCATATGGGGACAGCGCCCTACTCCTTTGAGCCACAGGCACCGCCCTACACTTGTAGTTCTTAAGAATAACTGGAATGTGCTAGGAACACAATATCCCGAGAAAGGCAGGGACCGTCTGGGACAGTCTGAGGAAAAGGATGTTCTTCAGTGCTTTACCCCAGGAAGGCCTCTCTCCCCAGGGGGTAAAACCCAGGCAGGCTGCTTCCCAGGGTACCTCAATTGCAGTACAAGTGGGGCACACCACAGATGAGATCTCACTCACCCCAGAAAGCTTTCTTGAGATTTGGGGACTCAAGAGGATTCCTCCAGGAATCCTAGGCTTCTGTTGTCCTTGCTGACAACAGAATAAAGCTGCTTTGAATAACTTCTAGTCTGGGTGTTTTGTCTTGCGGGATTCAGACAAGGAGGTAACCAGAGCATGGTGAACCTGCATCACAGCAGTTGCTTCCGTCCTCCCCTTTGTTGCCTCACTCACGCCCCTACCCCACTGGAAGAGGGGTTGTTACTGCAGGGAGTGGGGAGGATTAGGGAACATCTTTAGCACACCCCTTCTGCTCTCAAATTCCTGGCTTTCATCTTGGCTCCCCTCCGGTGGTTACCAGCCAGGAGCAGCACCACTCCCCTGTTGGGAGAGCACTTGGGAATATGTGGGGCTATTTCTTTGTCTTCACAATGTTTGGGGGGAACTATGGTATTTAATGGGTGGGAGCTAAGGATGCTAAAACTCCGCAATGCACAGATGGCCCCATCCACTAGGCCAGTAGCCTGGGGTTGAGACACATAAATAGGGCTGGGCTTACCTGGGCCAGCACTGCCTGGCTGAGTTGACCTATAGTTGCGGTGGGTAAGGGTAATTCATGAGAAATTACTTAGCTCCAAATCGCATTTTCCCAAGCAGGTATCTTGCTCTCCATCTGCCTAATTCTTTAGTCTGTCTCAATTGGTTTGTAACTCTGAGATGAAAAGAGAGGTGTGGTTAATTATCAACTTCTAAGATAGATTTTAAAAAATTACAGTATTCATTAATATCAGGTATATCCAGATGAAGTAGAATGATTTTGAAGTATTTCTTCTTTTTCTATTGTCTATAAGATTTGGCATGATCTGTTTTTTTGAAATTATCTTCTATTTTTATTTATAAGAATAAATATTCTCTATTTTTTGAGACTTTGGAAAATAAATAGAAGTTAACTGATGACTCCATACTGAACCTCAGAGTCAAAGTATTCTATGATACACACATACTTTTATCTGACAATGTCAATGTTACTTTTTTTTGCATTATTATTATTATTATTGCTCAATATTTCCTTGCGGCAATCATCTGATTTCTTTTCTGATTGTATTTATCTTCATTCATTCTTTATGTGGTTTTTGTTTCTAGTCCTTATCTTAAACATTGTTATTGTTATTAAATTTTAAGCCTCTTTAATTTTGTGAAGGCAGAAAGTGGGAACCAAATAAACACATGTACCTGTATATAAAAAAAAAAATTACAGTATTTGGGCAGCACCTGTTGCTCAGTGAGTAGGGTGCCGGCCACATACATCGAGGCTGGCAGGTTTGAACCCATTCCTGGCCAGCTAAAATCAACAATGACAACTACACACAAAACAGGTGCCTGTAGTCCTAGCTACTTGCGGGGGCTGAGGCAAGAGAATTGCGTAACCTAAGAGTTTAAGGTTGCTGTTAGCTGTGATGTGACAGCACTCTACAGAGGGTTATATAGTGAGACTCTATCTCAAAAAAATAATTACAGTATTATACCATATGTTGTTTTATACATTGCTTTTCTCACATAGAGATAGACCACATTTTTTTTTTTTTGTAAGAGGAAGGGCTTTATTCACCAGCTGGGAGCTTACGGCATAGAAGAATTCCAAATGACTGTGCTCCCCGTCTAGCTTGATCTCTCCCTTTTTATTGACAGTCAAGAAGTTCCACCCCACAGGTACCCCTCTCATTGGCCAGTTTGAATCAAGCAGGAGATGCTAGTCCAGCCCCCACAGAACTACAGGATTTCACAGAACTTGGAAATTTACAAGTTCCAGGAAGTTGGCTTGGCGCCCATGGCTCAACCGGCTAAGGCGCCAGCCACGTACACCTGAGCTGGCGGGTTCGAATCCAGCCCGGCCCGTCAAACAACAATGATGGCTGCAACCAAAAAATGGCCAGGCGTTGTGGCGGGCGCCTGTAG
>CAUYON010010330.1:0-13093 GCA_963573935.1 Arctocebus calabarensis | reverse complement strand
AGCTACTAGGGAGGCTGAGGCAAGAGAATCGCTTAAGCCCAAGAGCTGGAGGTTGCTGTGAGCAGTGTGACGCCACGGCACTCTACCCAGGGCAATAAAGTGAGACTCTGTCTCTACAAAAAAAAAAATAAATAAATAAATGACAACCTGATTTGGGCTGTTTGCCCTTTGGGGCAGCAGTCCACCTGTGCAGATGTAATAAATGACAACCTGATTTGGGCTGTTTGCCCTTTGGCCCGTTTGTGCAGGTGTAATAAATCATCACCACCTGACTGGAGCCTAAAATGGGGTCCGTGTTTTCTTATGGGTGGCCACAGTTACAATAATAGACCCTAATATGATTTAAGAAAAAACAAAGTCATATGACAACTTAAAACAAAAGGAAGGTGATGAATCTAAACCTGGAGAATTTAATGTCAGCAAAGGATGGCTTGATCATTTTACAAAGAGGCTTGAATTTAAAAAAAAAAATCATGATGACAGGAGAAGCAACTTCTGTTGGCCAACAAGCAACAGATAAGTTCCCAGATACCATTAAGAAAAGCATTGAGGAGAAAGGCTATCTGCCTAAACAGGTTTATAATGTAGATCAGAGGTTCTCAACCTGTAGGTCACAACCACTTTGTAACAATGAAAATATATCGTGGCATTAGGAAGGTTGAGAACCACTGATGTACATGAAAGTGTCCTGCTCTGGGGAAAAAAAGCAAAATGCCACAAAGGACATTTATTTGTAAGAAAGATAAGTGAGCACCAGGATTTTAAGCAGGAAGGGAAAGGCTAACTCTACTGTTTTGTGCAGATGCAGTTCGGTTTATGAGCAAGACTGCCCTTATCTATAAAGCTGCTAACCCTAACCCTCCAGCCTGGAAGGGAAAACGTAAATGCCAGCTGCCAGTATTTTGGTTGTACAAGAACACCTGAATGATGAGAACCCTTTTTCTGGATTGGTTCCATTGATACTTCATCCCTATGTCAGCAAATATAGCCCTTGCCAGTAAGAGATTGTCTTCTTAAAGTTCTTTAATACTGGGCACTACTGACCACCCCAAGACCCATGAGTTCAATCCCAAAGGTGCTGAAGTGGTCTGCTTGCCCACAAACACAGCATCTCTAATTCAGCCTCTAGATCAGTGGGTATAAGGACCTTTAAGGCTGACAACACATTGTACTCTATGATAAGGATGTCAGTGCTATGGAAGAGAACACTGATAGAACATCATAAAGGTTTGGAAGGATCACACCATTGAAGGTGCCGTGATCATCGTTTAAAAAAAAAAAAATCTATGAAAGCCATCAGACCTGAAATAATGAATTCCTGCAGCAGGAAACTGTGTCCAGATGCCATGTATGACTTCACAGGACTTAGGATGGAGCCAATCAAGGACATCATGAAAGAGATTGTGGATGTGGCAAAAAAAAAAAAAATGGAGGGAATGAAAGTCTTCATGGATCTTAGAGAAATTCAAGAGCTAATAGACACTGCACCAGAAGAATGAATAGAAGATACCTGGATGGAGCTGAGTGCTTCAGAGCCCTTGCCGGGTGATGAGAAAGAAGATGTAAAGGAAGCAGCGCCAGAAAACAAAGTGACATTAGACAATCTGTCAGAGGGTTCTGATTATTCAAAAGTGCTTTTGGCTTCTTTTTTGATATGAACCCTTCTATGATACAGGCACTGAAACTAAAGCAAACAGTGGAAGGATTTGTACCATATAGAAACTTCTAGAGAAATGAAGAAGTTAAAAAGTCAGACAAAAATGACACGTACTTCTATGAAGTTACACGAAACATGTCTGCCTCCTTCTTCTTCCCCTTCCTCCATCTCTTCCACTTTGGCCACCCCGAGACAGCAAGACCAACCTCTGCACTTCCTCCTCCTACTCCTCAGTCATTTTGAAGATAATGAGGATAAAGACCTTTACAATGATCCACTCACATGTAATGAATGAGAAAACATATTTTCTCTTCCTTATAATTTTAATAACATTTTCTTTAGTTTACTTCAAGAATACAGCATATAATACATACAACATACAAAATACTCATTTTAAGAAAAAAAGCTGTATTAAAATTATAGTACTCAAAATATACCAAAAATGTTATCTTGTATATTGTATCTTGTATCTCTTATAAGTGCAGAAGTCAAGTGTGTCTTGAGTATTAAAATTCTAATGTATTTTTTCCTTTCTTAAAATGTGTATACATTTTTTTGGCACCCTCTGGATATGTTCACTGATAGTTTGTTATCTGTAAGGCTTCTGGTCAACAGTACAGTATTAGTAGTTAAGTTTTGGGGAAGTCAAAAATCATATGTACATTTTCAAATGCATGGGGCATCAGTGCCCCTACCCTCTGCATTGTTCAAAGATCAACCACAAATGCATTGGGCTTAAAATACAAAAAGAAATCACAAAATATAAACTAGAAATTTTTTTATGGTATATCTTCAAATGTAGCAGTAAGTCAACTGTTCAACTAACATTTAACTCATAGTTATATAAAAATATAGGATTAAAACACAAGAACTAAATAAATAATTCATTCTGAAATACCTATAAATAGAAAGTTGTATAAACCATCTCAAAATTACATTTAAGATGGGAAATAGGGATAGCTGAATATGTTTATCATATTATATCCTTTCCAACAGAAGGCATGCCCAGAAGCACAGATGACTGCCTGAAACCTAACAGGAACTCACAAATGTTTGTTGAAATGTTCCCGGTTATCTTCAATTTAATTCTGAAGCATTGCTCAAAAATAAATCGTGGCCTAGCTCAGGTTCTCATATAATAAAGATTCTCTCCTTCAAGAAGGTTGACATGCAGCAGCGTATCAGCTGGCTAAGAGTGGTATTCCTCTTGCCTTCTATTTTTCAGGTATTTCATCCCATGGAGAAAACATCCAGTCATGAACACAGTGGGCAATAGGCTATTCACGTCTTCCAAAGGGACTACAAAGCCCCTACCTTCCCAGGAAAAACTTCCTCAGCTTGTCAGGAAAGTTTTTCTTGTCTTTTTTTTTTTTTTTTCCATTTTCAAAGATGAGATGCAATTTGTGAATACCCTTTCATTGCCGGTAGTCCAAGTAAACCTGTAGGGAAGATCACAGACCTAGGAAGGCCCACATTCCTGAATAAGATACCGTTAAAGGTGCTCCACCATTGTACAGGCTACTGGGTACATCTCTTTTTACATTTTCCCACTTGGAATAATAAGAAATCTAAATGTACATCCCCGGACAGTTTTACTGAGGCTCTTGATGAAAATTCTGGCTCCTATTGAGGAAAACTTTCTCTCTCCCACAAACATCACACTCACCCACAATTCCCCTGTACATTTTTTAAGGCTTCGCCCAAATTGCACTGCCTTCTGGAAAACTTTTCTGAATCTCTCCTGTCCATCCTCAGTAGAGGTCACTATTCCCTTCTCTGAACTCCCTTACTACTTACTGTCTGCTTTGAAACTGTTTTGCAAGCTTGCATTTTCTGTTGACTTGATTATAAAGCCACTTTTGAAAGGGACCAATCTCATCTGACTCCCCTCCCCACAGTGTCTTTCATTTATCCATCTTTACATGAATAGCTGATGAATGAATACAAGAATTGAGCTTGTAAATTTGTCTCAAATGTGTGTGTGTGTGTGTGTGTGTGTTCATGAGTGCAGAATAAGAATTTGGTACATATTGTCCTCCTTTATAACAACTTGTTCTTGTACTCTATAAAAAGGTATTTCTGGCTCGGCGCCTGTGGCTCAGCGGGCTAAGGCGCCAGCCATGTACACGTGAGCTGGCGGGTTTGAATCCAGCCTGGACCCACCAAACAACAATGATGGCTGCAACCAAAAATGGCCGGGCGTTGTGGCGGGCGCCTGTAGTCCCAGCTACTTGGGAGGTGGAGGCGGGAGACTCGCTTGAGCCCAGGAATTGGAGGTTGCTGTGAGCTGTGATGTCACAGCACTCTCTCCAGGGTGACAGCTTGAGGCTCTGTCTCAAAAAAAAAAAAAAAAAAAAGAAGGTATTTCTCACAAGCAATTCTTAACATTTTCTTTCTGAGACAGAGTCTCACTGCTTTGCCCCAGGGTAGAATGCCATGGTACCAGCCTAGCTCACAGCAACCTCAAACTCCTGGGTTCAAGCAATCCTTCTGCCTCAGCCTCCCAACTAGCCAGAATTACAGATGCCCACCACCACACTGTTCTAGTTTTTCTATTTTTAGTAGAGATGGTCTTGCTCTTGCTCAGGCTGGTCTCGAACTCCTAAGTTCAAGGAATCCTCCCACCTTGACCTCCCAGAGTGTTGGGATTACAGATATGAGGCACCACACCCAGACAATTATTAACATTTTTTGAGATAGGTTTCACTTTTTGATAGCTTTGGTGTTTGTTTCCTTTGAGTTGTTGTTAATGCATGAAGATTTATCAGTGAAACTAATCTATATCCACACAATCTTAAAGGCAGTTATATTTCATGGTGAGCCACTTCCTTACTTGACCTCCTTTAACACATGTGATAGTGATTCCACTAATCTGTCAGCACCTTCCAATACTTGCTGGTCACCAGGGCGTTTTGAAAGCAACTTTAAATAGCCTCTTGGTGAATACCCTTTCATACTTAAATGTCATATCTCCTATAAAAAGCCCTTTAATCTGGCTCGGCGCCAGAGGTTCAATGGGCTAAGGCACCAGCCACGTACACCTGAGCTGGCAGGTTCGAATCCAGCCCGGCCTGCCAAACAACAATGACGGCTGCAACCCAAACAAAAATAGCCGGGCGTTGTGGCGGGCGCCTGTAGTCCCAGCTACTTGGGAGGCAGAGGCAGGAGACTCGCTTGAGCCCAGGAATTGGAGGTTGCTGTGAGCTGTGATGCCACAGCACTCTATCCAGGGTGACAGCTTGAGGTTCTGTCTCAAAAATAAATAAATAAATAAATAAATGAACAAACAAACAGCCTTCAGACAGATGAATCTGGGCTAAACTATGTCAGTAGAACTTGGTTTGTCCTTGTCCTCTTGGTTTTGTTTTCTATCATGTTGGCCTTATTTTCAGGACTGTTCTTTCTGCCTAATGATTTCTAGCATCCTTAAGCGATCCTGCTGAGGCAGTCTACCTCAGCATAGAGTCCAGAGATATGTCAGTTTCTGGGATTGTACTCTACTTGCAAGCTAAGAGAGTATTGTTTCACGCATGCTGGCAGAAGACGCAAGACTCGGGGTCTGAGACAGAGGACAGTATTACTCAGTGCATAACTAGCAGCACGCTCTTTGTGTTGGTACCAGTTCCCCATGGCCCCCAAGACTCATGGAGGGACCAAGGTGAACAGTGTGCAGACCGTGGATGTGCAGCACAGCTGAAATCTGCCACTTGTATAGTGAGTGGTAAGCTCGTCTGCTTTTTATCTGGGAGAATACCTTACGCCTCAAGGTTGCTCATGCAAACTTAAACCTTGCGAAATAGCCACCTAAATAATAGACTTGGCATATCCAAAAAGGACATTGAGGGATGCTCAGGGCCCTGGCAGACTGATTGTCTCACCAGGTGGTCCAAGGTTAGTCTGGTAGTTCTGCTCAGGGTGGTCATCTGGACCTACGCTCCTTCTAACTTCTTGTCTCATCGTCTCATGAGATGTTCATTTATTTATTTATTTATTTTCTAGTGTATGGCCTAAAGCCCACTTGGCCAGGGACATATGCCACCATGTCTGCATTTAGAGCAGTAGGATAAGAGAGAGGGATAGGAGTAGGGGAAGGGAATGTTGGAGAAGTGGCGTGGCTCCTCCCCTTAAGGACACACCCTTAAATTTCCATGCATCACTTCACTTCACATTCCATTGGCCAGAATTCATTCAAATAATCGTATCAAACTGCAAGGTGGATTTGGAAATGTATAATCTTTATTCTAGGCATTTTATCAAGGTAGTATAAAGGAGAAGACATGGGGGAATAAATAGCACTCTGTCACACTCTTTATAAAAGCTGACCACACACACACTTTCCTGGGATCTTGGAGGACTGGCAGTGCCACCTCAATCCTCCCATCCTTCAGCCATTGTGTGAGCCTGAGCCTGTGTCTTAGTCATGTACGGGTCAGTGCCAGGTGTTTAGGAGTGCACCCCTGTTTGGAACACTTCAGGCACTGCCCAACGTGACAGATCACAAAGGAGTCAGATGATTTCCAGGGATCTGGAAGCAGACGGGGATTTGTGCTCTATGGCAGTGCATTTGTGAGTATAGAGATAGAGACTCCCTGGATCAAAGTGGGAAGGTTTGGAAGAATTCCAGAATGGATGCTTGCCATAAAAGGGCTGGGGAATGGATACTTGCCATAAAAGGGCTGGGGAAAACAACTTAGACCCTTCCTCTGCCCCTACCCTTTTGCCAAACCTGCTGGTACCTTGATCTTCCCAGCTTCCAGACCTGTGAGAAATAAATTTCTGTTGTTTATAAATTACCGGGTCTCAGGTACTTTTGTTATAGCACCACCAACGGACTAAGATGTAGCGTTAGCTGATGAAACTGTGTAGCTTCTCTAGGAGAAGGGAAGGGACAGCAGCACAGCCAAGGCCTCAGGAGATGGAAGCTTTTCAAGTCTTTTCTGCAGAGACTGCCTGGGGTGTATTCAAGTGGAAATGGCTGAGCAAGTTTATTACAGCAACTCTGGGGCCCTAGGAAAGGCTGGACACTGATAAATAGCCCAGACAAAGTAGGCCAGGGCAAAGACTCTGGGCTGACAGGAGGGCTCTGGCAGACACCACAGAAACAAACTCACAACGCAACAGGCAGCACATCCCCCAGGGCCAAGGCAGGGAGTGAGACTGAAGATGATCAACAAACGAGCTGGGGCCTTTGAGAGCAGGAGCGGAGGCCCTTTGCTCTCCAGTCTGGTGGAATTTTCCACCAGGTGTGGTGTGGATTATAGTCAGAGAAAGGTCAGAGCCCTGCAGGCAAATCTGGCCCTCCCTCCCTAGTCTGGAACAGGGAAAACGTAGGCCCCACTTTTGCTCCTCTTCAAAAGGTTGACACTGAATTTAGGTCAGAGAGCTGCAGCGGAATTGGCAGTTTCTTCTGGGCGTAACCACATTCTATAAAGAAATGTGGTTGTGAGAGGGCCAGGTGAAGTCAGGAGGAGACAAATGTGACTCCTGTGGGTGCCTGTGAAGTGGTTTCTTCTTCACCATATGTGTGTCATTTTTCCGCACACCACTCAATGCTGACACTAGTTGAGTGTCTGATAATTTTATCCAATGTAATTCTGACACTGTCTACCTGAAGTTAGGGTCACATCCCACAAGTTACAGGGCTTGGTCTCACAAGACTACTCCTGCTTCAGACACCATCCGTGAATGGCGTCCCAGACCACCCACACTTCTACTAGGCTGACTGTGAACTTCAGGGTTTCCATGAGCTCCTTTCAGGTTTCATAATCACTAGCATGACTCACAGAACTCAGGAAACACGTTGCTTATGTTCACTCGTTTGTTATCAAGGATACAACTCAGGAACAGGCAGATGGAAAAGACGCAGAGGAGAGGTGTATCGGGTGGACTGGCGCAGAGCCTCTGTGCCTCTCTCATTCCCGCCTTCCCAGCTCATCGGTATGTTCAGCAACCCCGAAGCTCATGAGAGCTGGAACCAGCCTGAGCAAAAGTGAGATCCTATCTATAAAAAAAACAACCCCAGGCTCGGCACCTGTGGCTCAGCGGGCTAAGGCACCAGCCACGTACACCTGAGCTGGTGGGTTCGAATCCAGCCTGGGCCCACCAAACAACAATGACAGCTGCAACCAAAAAATGGCCGGGTATTGTGGTGGGCGCCTGTAGTCCCAGCTACTTGGGAGGCGGAGGCAAGAGACTGGCTTGAGCCCAGGAATTGGAGGTTGCTGTGAGCTGTGATGCCATGTGATGCCATAGCACTCTATCCAGGGTGAAAGCTTGAGGCTCTGTCTCAAAAAAAAAAAAAAAAAAACAATCCGGGCCAGGCTCAGTGGGTGTAAGGATTTTTATGGAGGTTTCATTACAAAGGCACGGTTGATTAAATCATTGGCCATTGGTAATCAAATTCCATTTCAACCCCTCCCTACCCTTGGCTGGGGAGTGGGGCTGACAGTTCTAATCCTAGGGTCACTGCGAAACTGCTCTTACATATAGATTAAGGGGTGCAAGGTGAGAACTAGAGTAAGGGCCCCACAACTCTGTGAAGGGGTAGGCTTAGCTAAAATGATGACCATAAGCAGCCACTGTCCCCTGTTTTGCTTTAAAATAATCACTGTTCCCTCCTTTTCTTTCTTTACCCTGGAGTTATGCTACAAAGATTCTTTTTTTTTTTTTTTTTTGAGATAGAGTCTCAAGCTGTCCCCCTGGGTAGAGTGCTGTGGAGTCACAGCTCACAGCAACCTCAAACTCTTGGGCGTAAGTGATTCTCTTGCCTTAGCCTCCCAAGTGTGGGACTATAGGCACTTGCCACAATGCCCAGCTATTTTTTGTTGCAGTTGTCATTGTTGTTTTAGCTGGCCCGGGCTGGGTTCAAACCTGCCAGCCTCAGTGTATGTATCTGGCACCATAACCACTGTGCTACAGGTGCTGAGCCTGTTGTAAAGATTCTTTTCTTTTTTTATTTTATTATGTGAGACAGAGTCTTACTCTGTTGCCCTTGTTGGAGTGCCATGGCATCATGGCCCATAGCAACTTCAAACTCTTGGGCTCAAGTGATCCTCTTGCCTCAGCCTCTCAAGTAGATGGGACTATAGGCACACACCATAATGCTCAGATTTTTTTTTTAAATTTATTTTTAATTTCTTAATTTTCATTTATTCATTTTTTTGTTTGTTTGTTTGTTTTTTTGTAGAGACAGAGTCTCACTTTATCACCCTTGGTAGAGTGCCATGGTGTCACACTGTTCACAGCAACCTCCAGCTCTTGGGCTCAAGCGATTCTCTTGCCTCAGCCTCCCGAGTAGCTGGGACTACAGGCGCCCGCCACAGCACCCGGCTATTTTTTTTTTTTTTTTTTCAGTTCGGCCGAGGCCAGGCTTGAACCCGCCACCTTCGGTATATGGGGCCGGCGCCCTACTCGCTGAGCCACAGGAGCCGCCCTATTCATTTATTTTTTGAGACAGAGCTCACCCTGGGTAGAGTGCTATGGCATCATAGCTCACAGCAACCTTTAACACGTAGGCTCAAGCAATCCTCTTGCCATAGTTTTCTATTTTTAGTAGAGACAGGGTCTCGCTTTTTCCTCAGGCTTGTCTTAAACTTGTGAGCTCAAGCAATCTCCCAGCTTTGGCCTACCATAGTGCTGGGATTACAGGTCTGAGCCATTGAGCCCGGCTGAGCTTTTTTTTGCAGTTTTTGGCTGGGGCTGAGTTTGAACCCGTCACCTCTGGCATAGGGGACCGGCACCCTACTCCTTTGGGCCATAGGCGCTGCCCCAGGTTATTTGTTCTTTTTTTTGAGACAGAGCCTCAAGCTGTCACCCTGGATAGAGTGCCATGGCATCACAGCTCACAGCAACCTCCAATTCCTGGGCTGAAGTAAGTCTCCTGCCTCTGCCTCCCCAATAGCTGGGACCACAGGTGCCCGCCACAACGCCCGGCCATTTTTTTTGTTGCAGCTGTCATTGTTGTTTGGCAGGCCGGGCTGGATTCGAACCCGCAAGCTCAGGTGTACGTGGCTGGCGCCTTAGCCTGTTGAGCCACAGTCGCTGAGCCAGGCTATTTTTTTTTTTTTTATAGACAGGGTCTCACTGTTGCTCAGGCTGGTCTCAAATTCCTAAGCTCAAGCAATCCACCCACCTCAGCCTCCCAGAGTGCTAGGATTACTAGGATTATAGTCGTGGGCCACTGGGTCTGACCCCAGCTATTTTTTTTAGAGACAGGGTCTCACTCTTGCTCAGGCTGGTCTCGAACGCCTAATCTCAAGCAATCCACCTACCTTGGCTTTCCAAAGTGCTAGGATTACAGCACTGTGAGCCACAGTGCCCAGCCTTTATAGATATTCTTTCTAGGCTCAGTGCCTGTAGCTTAGTGGCTAGGGCACCAGCCATGTACACCATACACCAGAGTTGGAGGGTTCGAATCCAGCCTTGGCCTGCCAAACAACAATGACGGCTGCAACCAAAAAATAGCCAGGCCTTGAGGCAGGCACCTGTAGTCCCAGCTACTTGGGAGGCTGAGGCAAGAGAATCGCTTAAGCCCAAGAGTTTGAGGTTGCTGTGAGCTGTGACGCCATGGCACTCTACCCAGAATGACAGCTTGAGACTGTCTCAAAAAAAAAAAAAAGAGAGAGAGAAAAAGAAAAAGAGTCTCTCTATACTTTCTCTGTATAGAACATTACCTGTTAGAAACCTAGGAGTAGTTGTTGAGATATCTTCAAGGTCCTGCATTCCAGTGACTGACCTACTCAGACTAAGAAGGAGACTCATCTAGTCTCAGACCCCCTATCCGAGGAACTGTGTTCCACTGGATCTCTGTGACTGACCCACTCAGACTAAGAAGCAGACTGATCTGGTCTCAGACCCTCTACCTGAGGAACTGTGTTCCACTGGATCTCTGTGACTGACCCACTCAGACTAAGAAGCAGACTGATCTGGTCTCAGACCCTCTACCCGAGGAACTGTGTTCCACTGGATCTCTGTGACTGACCCACTCAGACTAAGAAGCAGACTGATCTGGTCTCAGACCCTCTACCCGAGGAACTGTGTTCCACTGGATCTCTGCAGTCATCCCTGCTGTCTCTGGGTACTGGCTTCCTCTTGGGCAGAGGCAGATGAACCTGGCTGGGCAGCAATAACTGGGTTGGTTTTCTGGCAATCAGTGCACGACTTGAAGTTATCTAGCACCCACCACCTTGAATCACTCATTGGTATATAAAGACACTCTTTATTTCTTTGACCTGAATCAGAACCTTCAGTTTAATAAGATCCCCAGGAGATTCATATACACATTAAAGCTTTGAGCAGGATCTCTAAAGCCACCAAATTTTGGGGTAGTTCCTGATCCCTTACAGAGCTTTGAAAAGCTGCTGGCCCCAGTAGATCAAGAGCCCTCAAGATCACCTCATGAGACCTCCCAAGACACTTGTTTTTTGATTTTATGTATTATTATTATTATTCTTGTTTTTGAGACAGAGTTTTACTACGTTGCCCTCGGTAGAGTGCTATGGTGTCATAGCTCACAGTAACTTCAAACTCTTGGGCTTAAGTGATTCTCTTGTCTCAGCCTCTCGAGTAGCTGGGACTATAGGCACCCACCACAATGGCCCAGCTATTTTTTTGTTGCAGTTGTATAGCTGGTCTGAGCCGGTTTGAACCTGCCACCCTCAGTGTATGTGGCTGGTGCCATAACCACTGTACTATGGGTGCCGAGCCTATAAAAGACACTCATATAACTCAGGAGATTGCAAAGATTTAGGGCTCTGTGCCAGGAACCAAGGTCAAAGCCAGATATTTTTTATTATACCAAGCCCCTACCTGGACTGAAACCAGACCCCAGCCAAGCCTGCCCTCTGTCTTCTTGGAGTAGTGACGTCAGGGAGGAGGAGGGAAGACCTTCTAGACAGGGCAGTGGTTCTTCTCAAACCTTCATGCACTTTAGAATTTTCTGGGAATCTTAACTCTTAGAGGTGTCAAAAGACAAAATTACAACAAATGTAGTTTAAAAATCTTAACCGGATTTTATTATTTTTTATTTTTTTGAGATAGAGTCTCAAGCTGTCACCCTGGATAGAGTGCTATGGCATCACAGCTCACAGCAACCTCCAATTCCTGGGCTCCAGCGAGTCTCCTGCCTCCGCCTCCCAAGTAGCTGGGACCACAGGCGCCTGCCACAATGCCTGGCCATTTTTTGGTTGCAGCCGTCATTGTTGTTTGGTGGGCCAGGGCTGGATTTGAACCCGCCAGCTTAGGTGTACGTGGCTGGCGCCTTAGCCCATTGAGCCACAGGCGCCAAGCCAGGACCTGATATCCCTTTTTTTTTTTTTTTTTTTCCTCTTTGTAAAATAGTTTTTATTGTTGGGGATTCATTAAGGGTATAAGAAACCAGGTTACTCTGATTGCATTTGTTAGGTAAAGTCCCTCTGTGTGTGTGTTTTAAGGACCTGATATCTTTAGGGGCCATTCTTCAACCTCCTACACCCTCTGGTTCAGTCCCATGGTCCAGCCAGGCCTGCTGCTGTCCCTCATGTTTTGGAAGTTCTGCCAGGGGAGATTTGCTTTCAGTTAGTAGTCCCCTCTGCAGGGACTATTCCACCATATTCTAAAACAGCTCTTCTCCACATTCAATATGCCCCCTTCTTGTTCTTGAAGGCTTATACTTGTTTTTAGTCCTTGACTGTCATTTTGGATGAGTTTCATGTAGAAACAGAGATAAACATGTATGTTCAATATAAAATGCTTAACCAAATGTGTCTCCACAGGCTTTCAATATTTTATAAATAGTTTTATTGCCTTTTCCACTTCTTAAAATAATATGCTAGTTTTCAAAATATTCTCATACTAAAGACAAGTAGGTCACTAGAATTCATACCTATCACCCAAAAGCAATGATTAAAATTTGGGTCTATCATTATATTTCTAATATTATCCCAAATATTATGGCATTTTTTGTCCCTATATATAGAAGGTGCTATTCTTCTATGGGAAGACTTGTGAATGTAACTTGGAGCTACAGATAATCAAGAACAAGCTACAGGGGCTCGGCGCCTGTGGCTCAGTGGGCTAAGGCGCCAGCCACGTACACCTGAGCTGGTGGATTCGAATCCAGCCTGGACCCGCCAAACAACAATGACGGCTGCAACCAAAAAATGGCCGGGCGTTGTGGCGGGCTCCTGTAGTCCCAGCTACTTGGGAGGCTGAGGCAAGAGACTCGCTTGAGCCCAGGAATTGGAGGTTGCTGTGAGCTGTGATGCCACAGCACTCTATCCAGGGTGACAGCTTGAGGCTCTGTCTCAAAAAAAAGAACAAGCTACAGATAATCTTAAAATTTAGACTTTTTCTCTTTCTTTCTTTTTTTTTTTTTAGAGACAGAGTCTCAATTTATTGCCCTTGGTAGAGTGCTGTGGCATCACAGTCACAGCAACCTCCAACTCCTGGGATTAGGAG